>JAOBRC010702005.1:0-17506 GCA_027575255.1 Scolionema suvaense | reverse complement strand
CCATATTCCACTTCCATGTTCCACTTCCATATTCCATATTCCACTTCCATCTTCCATATTCCGTAAAACCCAAATACCCCTTTTGAAAAGTCATGGTTCAGCAATGTTAGAATGTTTGCAGGGTATGGTAGGGCTGAGATTTCATTTTTCAGGTAACTTGCAGGTGTAGAATTCAGTCCGCTGTCTAACTTTGTTTGCATACCTGCCAAAAATTGTACCAAATGTGGGATCCATTCATTGCAGGCCACATACAAAGCTATTGTTAGGCAGGTATGCATGCAGGTGATCCACTTGTTCTGTGTAGAAAGGACTGTCTATTGTCTACTGAGATTCAATATACCCTTTTACCCCTCATACAGGTGTCGCCGCTTATTAAACCTTTCGAACGTTAAGCAAAAAAACTAAGGTACAAGCTAGTTAAATTGAACACTTAGGATGAACTATCTCGGTAACAACAAACGAACACTCTCTTGAAGCCAACTGACAATTGTTACGAAATTCCTTCTGGTCTGCAAAATGCAAACCATCAATAATCTCTGTAATTCCTTACCATTGGCATTCCTTATCTGGTTCCTTTCTTTCTTTCTTGACTATTAGAACTTTGTCAAGGTTTTCCAAATTTAATTTTGAAGTGTACCGCTTTTTTTCAAAATGTAGATAATTTTTGGTGGTGAAATGTGAAGTTTCAACCCACTAAAACTGTTTTTTGTTCTTTTTGTGGACACATTCTTGACAGTTTTAGCTCATGCTATGGTATATTGTCACAGCCTTAGACCCCCAGTACAATCTTAGACAAAGTATTTCGCCAAACAGTCCGAATTTGCATAAATTCTTATTCCCAGTACCGAATAGTGAATAGCACCACCCCCTCCCCGTATGTCAATATTGGATCAACAGGATACAAAGTTTATGCTCTTAGGTTTGAATGGAGAAAATTTCCCAACATTGCCTATTGGGGGACGGTGTACAAGAAGTGGAGGAAGGGGAAAGAGAAGGGAGGAGGGAAGGTATGTACATATCAACCAAAAATATATGTAAGCTATCTGGGAAATTCTAAAATTCGAAACTCTAAATATGTATAATGTTTCCCCAAGGATTTATATAAAATTAGCCTCTAGCAAATATATCATGAATTCGGGACACTATTGACATGAAAATATGGTACTGTGCCGAATACATTTTGTCTAAGATTGTAGTAGTTATTGCTTGACAGCATTCTTTAGAAGAGATAGCAAAAGTGTTGAAAGATTTTATCGGAAAACCTAAGACTCATGCGGGAAGGGACAGGCTACCTGGACCTCTTTTGAGGGAAGGGTGCTAGTTTGCTATAAGGAGAGTAAAGATATAAACCTGTTTATGTCACACAATATCAGAATATTTGTGTACCACTTTACAAGTAACAAACATGGCATTGAAAATGAGATTGAGAGAGCCTGGGAATCTATGGAGAAGACATCAATCTGCTGCTCATTACAGAATTGAAGCAGCAAAATGATTGAAAGTGTATACATCCACATTGATACTGCAGTGAGCTACCGCTTGATGCCAGAACTATCAATGCATAGTTAACTGGATCAACAAATCCTCACTGCAAGCTTCTGAGCTCTAGGACTGATTCCTTACCAAAAAATGGAGTGTCAAAAACTGTTGTTATCAAATGTGCATTCATCAGGGTTTAATTGCATACATACTTAACCCTGCAAGGGCCGGGATGTTTGGATGTTAAGAAAGCCGGGGGAGGGGCCTGGTAGGCCCGCCCCTCATAAAATCCACAAAACTTAATCAATCGCTTTGAAACTTGCTAGGATGTTAGATCACATCAATATGCATTAAATAAGTATGCAAAAAATTTCACAGGTGGCGTCATTGTGATGGCGTCATCAGTTTCCCATAAATGGTCATTTTAGACCATTTTTTCAAAAAATGTCAAAATTTTAGTGAAAAAGGAGCAAAATTGCTAGAAACCTTTTATTTTGTACTTAGTATAGGCTATTTACCATAACAGAGTTAAAAATCCAGGTTTCAGGAACTTTCTACAATTTTCCACTGTCCCAACATGCCAAATGTGGAGAACAATAGATGATGTCACGCCCAATATAGTCAAAAATTGAAAATTTTTTTGACACCATCCGATTCCTCCCAAAAAGATTGGAAAAGTCATGAAGTTTCAATGCCGTACGATATGTTGTTCAAGAGATACAAAACCAAGTTTATAGCCGCGGGTCTAGTAGCCCCCCCCCCCGGCCTGTGTATGGTTAAATGAAAATCACATGAAACTCTCTATATCACCATCACTTACTACAGTTGTTTATCAAATGCCTGATCAGGTAAAACAGGCTCTCCACTCTGAGTACTGAGATGTTAAAGCAATATACTGGTCTATATGATTTTTGGCAAAACAGCCTTCAAAAACATAACTGTAGCTTTTTTATTTCATGAAAAAAGCTGTAGATGTACAGATATCTGCTTTCAAAGTTCTGGAGAATATTAGCTTAGCACCATTTTGCTTTTCAACGGTAATTATGCATGACGCATGGTCTGACCAAGTGGAATTATCTAATCTTACTTGTTAAATTGTAACTCATTGAGCAGATGTGTGAATCTAAATTTTGTTGAATTCCAAAGAGGAGGGTAATATGTTAAAATGTTAAAATTAAAAATTAAATGTTAAAATGCATCCTTCAAATGTTCAGTTACTAAGGAACACCATTGACCTTAGAAACGATATATGACGTCACTGATGAGCAAAATTGAGAATCATAGGAACAGTGAAAAATATCAAACTTTAAAGTGACATTGCAGAAGAACCACGGAAGCTTTTTTGCTCAAATAAAAACCAGTGTTCATGTTTTTGCAAGATCTACCACCATGTGGAATTTGGTTTTAGAGCGGTATTTTGCTTTAAGATAACACTCGCCAAAAACAAATACAAGTCAACATTGACAATAGGGAGTAGGGAGGGGGACCTGGGAGCGACACGATGTGAATGTGGCGTACGATGTATTTCAGCGGAAATATTTGTCCAAGATTCTAGGTAACCTACTAAATGATTCTTACTTGATTTAAATTTCTAATGTTATTTTTTTTAGAGAGATTATGGAATCGGGGTTTGAGTAAGTATATATTGTATATATTGTGTTTTTGAAGTGTAAAAATATGCTTGGTACATAGTTGCAGTGTGGATAGAGCTAATTATTTTGCTTCGTAGTTTAACAAGCAGAAAAGTGGAATATTGGTAGAGATGTCATATTTGTTTTTGCATTGGACGCTCGTGTTGATGGATTTATTGAGTTTCATCTTGCTTGCATGTGACATATTTACTAGGCCTTGCACGCATATAGAGAAAATGATTCGATAGTTTCCTTAATACCAGCAAATCAAAGGTTATATAGGCTATAGGTTATACTAGCTTGCTCACAGACTGTTCGAGAAAGTTAGCTTCTCTCACAGTCTGCTCACTTCAGTACGCTAATGCAATCTGCTACGTCAGTGCGAATTCGATAGCCCAATGAGCAGACAGCTCTGCCACCTGCTTTCATGCTGCGCAATTTGTAATAAACAAATTTGAATCTTGGCGCGCTTTCCAGCTGTTGCTACAATACATCGTATGACTAGTAGCTGTGCCTTTGTTTTGTTTTCGTGAGATCTTGCTAAAGTTTTATCATGCTGCATAACATTAGCGTCCAATGTTAGCAGACCTAGCAAACGAGTGAAGTGCGCTAGGGCTGGGAGCAGGCTAGGTTATACTGTATGTTTTCCTGTTCAATGAATTTTATGTTGCAATACTTCGCATATATGTATTGTACTTCAACTGTCATTAGGTGTTTGTGTGATGTTAAATCCAGCCATAGGTACTGTATGTGTTGTCTTATGAGTATATAAGAACCAGGCTTCGGCAAATTCGGAAAAAAAAATTGTACGTCGATGCACGTGTCAGAACTGAGGAAAGTGTATGCAGCGTACAGAAGCACAGTTTTTCATTCATAAAGTACTAATATGCTGCAACCACGTCGTAATGGTTGTAGCTGCAGTCTGCAGGGGGACATATTGTTTCGTATGATACATATGAGGGGAAAATCGCAGATATACAGGTCAACCTCTTTTCCAATATCATAACTCTTCCACGTCCAAAGGGGTCTTTAAGGAACCGGAAAATAAAATATTTTTTTCATTTCTTAATTCCAAATTTTACCACATTTTTACTTTCACTGGGTGTTACAGAAACTGTATCAAAACATGCTCCATGATGGAACGTGTTCCTCGTTTTATTCCTGAATTTTGTGCAGTGATTGGGAAGGAGGTTTCGTAGCTATCCAAATGGCACCGTTGTTCGTCTTAAGGTCGATTTATCCGGCAACCTGTTGACTCGAACATGTTGTCTAGCATGATGCAGAATGTTGTAAGTTATTGGGCAACATGATGGGAAATGCAGACTAACACCCACTAACTAGTTGATAAAGGTTGTTGTACTTGCTGCACAATACCTAAAATATGTGAATACACGGAGCCACACTGACATTCAATGCAAGTAAATTCAGTGCAGAGGAAAAAAGTGGCAGTTAATGAAGACTCTTGGCTCTTGTAATTACTTGTGCAGTCAATAAACTTACCAGAAGTAAAAAGCATCGGCAAAGGTTAGTCTGGGGAAGCCATGCAGGGTTCTCACCAGAATTTGAAGTAGGTGGGCACATTGAGGAAATAGCCGCCGCAAATGGGTTGAAACTTGAAATCCCACTATGCAATTCATATAAAGTCGACAAAAAGTAGCCGGCGCAAGTTTGAAAGTAGCTGGGTATTTAACCGCCTGCCGCCTACTAATGAGAACCTTGCCATGCCGTCACTAAGTGCTGCATAAGATGTGAATCGATTCTACTATCACCTATCGCCCCACTCTGTCCATGTCGAATAGGATTAAGAACAAGACCTTTTATTAAGATTTCAGAAATTGAACAGCACTGATATGATTATTACAAAATTAATTCTCATGAATTAGTGCGTCTTCTGCTCTTGTACGAATGCAGCAGCACATGTCACCAAACAGTACTGGAAGCACTATTTGCAGAGGTATATGAAATGGAAAATCTATACAAATCCCTGAATTAGGTTTTGCAGTAAAGATAGTTACCAAACAGGAAATCTCTGACTCTTTTCACTTCACGTTACAGCTTGACAGTTTTACTGTGCCCCTAACTGTCTGAATTTTTACTCTAATACTCCCGATTGCTAGGCTTGACAGACTGTGTACTACGTAGCTAAATATGGAAAAACTTTTATACGACAGCCTGTGCAACTGTATCTTAATAACTGTCAGATCATAAGACCTTATCGAATGGTGTTACAAATGAAAGACACTGAGCAAAAAATTATAGCATTCCACAAGAAATAAATCTTTTCTGCCTACTTGGTCCATTTTCGCTCTCAAATCAATGCTCACAGTAAATAATGATCTGATTTCCCGCTCAATTTGCACGTGAGTGCAAGATGCTTTTATTCAAGCATAACGACGTGTCTTTTGTTTCGCTGGTCGAAGATAGCGCGCAACTTTTCAGATCAAAACGGTTTTGATTTCAAAAAGTTGGAGCTCCAACTTGCTCGTGCAGCCAGCTTTGACGTCATTTGAAATGAAACAGGTTGTGATGCGAAATTCGAGTTGCGCAAATAACGACAACCTAATTTAGAGCAGAAAGGGCGTGGAATTCGGTATACTAGCGTAAATTGCTGGAAACTGCACAGAGACTGTAGAAAGAGGTTGCTAAACACCTGCAAAAAATTTATTGAAGCGATTGCAATTCAAAGTGCTTTTACAAGCAAAAGTGGTAAAAAGTGCATTTTTTATTTTGGCTGAAAAAGGCCTTTTGTGCTAAATATTTTGTCCAGGATTGTAGATGTCGTGTATTTCCACCTTTAGGTAGAGTACTGATCATTATGCATACAAGTTGGATGAAGTCCTTCCGTTCATCAAAGCAGGGCGTCACTGCTGTTATATCTGTATAGGGAAGCCAGATCTAGGAGTTATCGTCACGATAAACTACCAAGTGCACATGCCAGCCTTGCCATGTATAATTGTTTAGCTACCGCTCTCCTCATTTATGTCATGAGGATAACACAATCTATTTGCACTGCACATCAACCTTCTAAGTGTATTAAGGTGCCCGTGGTTCAAATCTAATCCTCACGACTTGCTGGACACTGATTCTGCGCATGGTATCTGAGCACGGAAGCGAGTCAGTCGGGTCAATGAGGGGTGCGCCACATGTGTTTCCTGACTGCTCCGGCAAGTGACTATACTCGACAAAATCAAGATTTTTAGAGATGCACAGACCCTGTAAATAGAGAAAGGTAAATGTAAACGTTGCCCTGAATATAACGTATAGCTAGCATCATGAAGTTAGCTAAGACATGCTAAAGATAATTGATCTACTAGCAAAGTCTATTGAAACTCGACAAAAATTTGTCAAAATTGCATACTTGTAGCAAAATCGGCATACCCTAGAAGTTATAATGGAAAGGAGCAAGAGAAAAATTAAAATGAAAACTCATATTGATTAGAAAATCCTGTTTCTAAAGCTGGAAAGAAGAATTAGCGCACAATGTGATTACAGATGGCGTTTATCATTGCAGTCAGAGATGACACCAAATAATACAGACTTCTCTCTTTTATTTGTACAGAGCACTTGTCTTGTCAGGAATTGTTCCTGAAATAACATAAGTTATCGAACAAAACAATGTCAGACAAAAGTGACAAATTTTTTTGAAGGGAACCAATATTTTGTCCGGCGAATAGTTTTGTCCGACAAGTACTTTTGTCCGTAAGTAAATTTGCCTACCTAAAAATTGTTTTCCCGTTCATGAAGTAGGTCTTCATCAACTGTTAGAAAATTTGTTACTTTCTGCTGACCAAAATCTTTTGCTAACAAAACTATTTCACCCCCAAGAAATGAAGGAGCCATTATTTTTTGCAGCAAAAATTGAATCAAATCCTCAATGGGAACCTTACGATGCGAAGACACACAAGTATAACCAAAGAGAAATGCTATATGTTTTATGTGTATTGACATATTTTGCTCTGAAAAATCCATGAAAAAAAAATAAAAGTTGGACTAAATTATTCGCTCGCCAAAGGTATTTATCGGACAAAAGTGACGAAATTTTCAGGGGGCGACGAAAATTTTGTCAGACGAATACTTTATCCGACGAAAATTTTGTCTGACATTTTTTTGTCCGATAAGGTAAGTTATCGGCCACAGCAACAGTCTGACTCAACGGCAAAACAAGTGCGACAACAGATTATCTCGTCTAAATGCAATGTAATAAGACATTCAATAGAAATCTGTGTGCACGATTTATGTAGATAAAAAAGTACTATATATACTGTACAATTTGCCTAAGCCTAGCCCTAACCTCTTGTCTGCTATAAGCAACTCGTTTTGCAGTCCAGGTAGGCAAGAAAACACATCACCTTGATATGCTTGAACAGAGCAACCAATGATGATATCAAAGCAGAACAATCAGCATCAGGGACGCCTTATCGTGCAAAGGACCGTAAATCATTAGTTCTTTCAAATGCCCCATGAAACGGCAAGTTATGCTTTTCAGCAATCCCCCTGAAAAACAATACAAACATACACCGTATTGCCTCGAATAAGCGCATGGGCGCTTATTTATTTTTTGGAGCCTTTAGGTGATTATTCGAGGGGGGCGCTTATTTGAAAAAAAGATTTACTAGTAATCGAAAAACTGAAAAACTTCCCATCTTCTTATGATGAAAACTATAAAAGTAAGCATGAAAACTAAAAGACGCTGTTATATTTATTCAACATTTCTTGCCAAGTCGTCTTTCAATTACTTTCTAGTCGAAAACTCGAATTAGCGCTGGTTTCTAAAGATATAAGGATAGGCGCTTATTCGAAGGGTGGGCGTCTATTCGTGGGTGGGCGATTGTTCATATTTTTTTACTTTTAGGGTGGCCGCTTATTCTAGGGGACACGTATTTGAGGGAGACGCTTTTTCGAGGCATTACGATACTGAAAGAAAGCTATGCTAAGACAACAGGTTCTATATAGATAGATATTATTATCGTTGCTGGAATTCAAAACTGTAAAAAGTCCATTTTTTCAAGCAAAGCATGGCCATACCGGTCTTCTGCATAAAGCCTCTAGGTGGAAGATTAGTGCCGATCTTGATAACTGTTGCGTATTCCCTCCTCGTATTGCCATCACTGAGATCATACCAGATGTTGTAATATATTCTGATAAGTCGAGGCATGTCATTATCATTATAGAACTGACCTGTCCTTGTGAGGAAAACATGGCCAGCTGGCAGTCAAGCAAGCTCCAAAAATACAATGGCCTCGCCAAAACTAGGATGGATGTTGACTTATTTGCTGTGGAGGTCGGTGCGCGAGACTACTGTGTGTTGTCCTTGACTCATTGTCTGTCTAGCCTTGGCTTCTCCGAAAAGGTTGTCCATTCAACTGCTAAGTGTCTCAGTAGGTTAGCCAGGGAAGCTTCATTCTGTGTATGGGTCGCCCGTGAGACCAGCGTTTGGACTACAGAACGGTGCCTTGACCAAGTTGTCACTTCTGAGTGTTCGACAAAGCCATCATCTCCGTGTTCAAGGGCCCGTCAGAAAACTAGCATCCGCGAGGTCAGTAGTAGGTGTCAGGCAGTCGGCAACCGCCCTGGCTTTTGCAGCAAAGGCAACACATGCTATGCGAATTCCATCCTTCAAGCTCTCAGTGTTTGCCCTGCCCTTTGGCGTCAACGGCAATCAGAAGCTAGACTTCTGTCACACTTAGCAAAAGCTGCCTCCCTTAACATGGCCTTGCTATCACGCTCCAAAGGTGTAATCGACCCTGACGTCCCTTACTTCTGTAACTTCGCGTAGATGTAATGCACCTTTCGACTTCAACTGTCAGCAAGATGCTGCAGAAGTCCTTCAGTTTTTCTTAGATGAGATAAAGGACGTCTCAGCTGTTGTTTACGACTCAGTCTCCTCATCCATTCGCATATCGATATCTTGTGACTCTTGCGATTCGTCGCATGTTGATGAGGAGAAACATGACATTCTCTCTGCCCACTGGCAACGGATCTACAGGCTTCTGTACATATGTTTTTGGAACACGAGCTATTATCAGGGACAAAAATGTGCTCTGCCCACGGTGTGATCATCAAACACCGCATACTGTAGAAAGATCATTTGTTAAGGCTGGGTCTGACCTCATTCTTCACATGGACAGGTGTGTGAATAGTAGAAGATTTTTAGTCAAAGATAATCATCTGGTTGAATGTTCGGCTCCGCTTTCCATGCCAATTAATGTTGATGTCTCCTTCAACGTGCAGTACACGGTTGCCGCAACCATCAACCACTCTGGCTCAATTCGTGGTGGTGGCCACTATTGGGCCTTCGTCCGGTTTGGCAAAGTCGGAAAGTGGTTAATGTACAATGATGCCTTTGTCAACATATCAAGATTATGTGACATCAGGAATGGGTCTTCATGCTTATTCTTTCTCGTTCATCCTCCAAACTAGCTGTTGTCTGCTGTGTGGCTGTGTGTGCGTGTGAAAGTATGCTTGCATCTGTCGATAATTTAGTGTGTGTGTGTGTCAGTCTGTCTGTGCGTCTGCGTGTGCTACTCAAAATGTCTCTGTGCGAGTGTGTGTAAATAAATTAAATAATTTTTTTTACCAACATTGCAAATGCGCGCAAATTTTAATCCATCTTATTTAATTGCTGAGGCAGGCATTTCACCCGTGTAAGCTGAGTGTTGGCGGCATGACTCTTGTTTAAAGCTACTTCCAGGTCACAAGTCCTGGTGCACAGTTTTTTGTCTGCTTTAAGCGAATGAATTCTGAATCATCTTTTTGGGGTGATATTTACATTCTCCAACCTTTGGGGGGTTTTCATAGTGGAGCTCTATCTGTTCTGATCATCGACAGAGCTTTCATCCTTGCGAAAAGGGGAAAGCAGCAGATTAGTCTGTTGCTCTCTGAGTATTAACACTCTGCTTCAAAATCAACATGTGTTGTTACGTCATTCAATACACCTATGTTTTGTGTGATTTTCTTCTCTTCATGCTAAATGCTAACATTTTTCCGAATCGGGTGATATATATCAATGATTTTCTTCTCGTCAATTACCCACATAGCGTTCACTATCATGTTGATGATGCTTTGGAATGTGTCAGTGATAATCCAGTATTTCTTTCAGCTAAAGCATTGTGTTATACATCAGAAAATAAAGCAAGACAAAGAAACGACCTTAACCACGAGGCCCAGTAACAGTGAAGTATGATGTAAAGATTTTTCTGTCGCGCAATCAAGCCCTATTGTTCAGTAGGAAGGACGTGAAGGTTAAGGCTTCATTGTTTAGGACAACTTAATTAGCTGCTTTATTTTCAGGATTCCTTATGAAACGTTTAGTAATCTTCATGATATGCGAGATATACATGTGAATGTGAGATGTACATGGTTGTCCAAACATTTGTTTTAGTGTTATGCAATGGATGGCAAGGAAACGATTGCTGTTCTTCCTCTGGTTACAGATGTCCTCGAGGGCAAGGTAATTTTGCTTGTAATTGCTGTTAGCTATAGGTGCTATGTCAGTTGCACGTAGCTTCACCCTACATTGACTAGGGCTTTGAGGGTGCGGATTCTACCCCCGACTGTTTTTTTTTTAGACGGCAGTTTTTCTGTAGGGCCCCAGAGGTCTGATTTTGGTCCATTTTTCCTAAAATTTATCGATTTTTCAGACAGACTTTACTTCAGCACCGTCCAATTAGTAGTTTTTTTAAAATCACAAAAAGTTGGACCGTGATTGGAAAATTCCTTGTCAAACCCTTATGCAGTTTTGCAAAAATCCAAAACGCAAATAAAGTATACTTCATTCCAGGGCCCATAGATACTGACGTGATTGATGTCTCGTTTTAACAAGGACAAGTTGGTCTATAATCATGCCAAATTACAGGGCGTTTCCTAGAAGGATTGGAATCCACCCCCCAGTCACTGTACCTCCCCAAAAGCCCAGGTAATGTAGCATTCAATTAATCATATTCTGCAAATCACGTCCAGGGCCTTATTCCGGGCATCGGCATTCTAGTCTTTGCACCCTAACTCAATTACCCCAGTACACACAAACTCTGACATGATTTTTCCCGAACTAAAGCGGACGTAAAACGTGAGCAATATACTGTCGACTCTCGATAACTCGAATTTCGAGGGGGACTTGAAAAATGTTCGACCTGTCGACAGTTCGAGTTATCGAGAGATATTTCATTGAATTGAGCTTGTGAGGGACTGACAGTTTAGTTTGACCTAGTAGTTCGAATTATCGAGATTCGAGTTATCGAGAGACAGCTGTATTGAACTGCTTTTAAAAGCAAGGCCGTTTCTCACACTTGAAATTCAATAATCTGTTGCAAAATTAGAGAACGAGGCTTTATATAGTATTACGCTACGTCCGTCCGTCCGGATGTTCCAATTTTTCTCAGCAACCGTAAACCGGCTGGCTTTGATATTTTGCATCAACATTTGTATCGGCAAGGGGCAGCTAAATGAACAAGATGGGGTCTTGGGAGGGATCTGGGGCGGGGTCTTGGGGGGCCTGGGTGGTCATGGGAGGGTCCACGTCACTTTTTTAGGATATAGTCATGTCGTATACTGTTAGAAGCGCATTTTAAAGCTGATTAAGGAACTGGCAAAATTACGCGACGTAGACTGGGGGTAAGACTGGGGGTCTGGGGGAGAGGTAAGGTCATGGGGGGCTGCAGGGAGGGGTACGGAGGTCTAGCCGCACTTTTTATAGTCGTGTCATATACCATTAGAAGTGGAACTGAGAAATTTAAGCGACGTTGACTTCAGACAAGATGGGATCTCGGGAAGTGTTTGGGGGGTATGGGGCGGGGTCTTGTGGGCCTGGGAAAGTCTTGGCAGGGTCTTGGGAGAGTTCAGGTCACTTTTTCAGGGTATATTTTGTTAACCCTATTCAACCTGGGCTTTTTGGTGCTGTACGACACCTGGAGGGGCCGGGGCGGATTCCCGTCCCCTGTATAATTCTAGGACTACTCATTCGATAGTAATGAAACTTAGTACACACATGTATTACCCCTTCATGTATATGTGTGCCAATTTTCAAGGCAATGAGGTTGATCGGGCGTGACCTATGACGTCATAAGTGAAGTGACCCATTTTCGGATGTAAGAAATAGGGCGTTTTAGTGAAAATTGGTCAAAAGCGATTTATTTTTTGCAAGAATAAAAACCATACACCTCTTACATATCAGTGGAAAGGTCTTGCAAAGAGTAATTGTTCGATTGACATCAAGCAATTTCTACTAACGTCATAAGCAAGTGGTTTTCAATTGTGTGCCTCCTCTGCTACGATCATCCTCGAACTCAGAAAAACAATGCCAAATTGACAATGCTTGTGACGACAACTTCCACAAAAACAAACGCTATCATATGCTTTTCTACAAGTTGATTGGTTCCTTATAGATAAGCGTGGATCGATTATCGTAAACGAGTAGGTAACAGATCTGTCTTCCCGCGCAGAAACAGAGGGTTACGTGAAAAAGTATTTTCTAATCAACACAATCAAACTTACATTGTTGATGAGAAACCTTTTTCGCCGCAGGAGCTCATGATCGACCTTTTTGATCTTACGGTTACAGAGCTCATTTTAAAGATTCGCTTGCGCAGAGCGCCTGGTGCGAATCAATAATAATATGTTTAAACACTTCTCTGCAATATGGTCCCCAAGATTCCCATAGCAGTATATAAAATCTTTACTGATCCTTTATTTGATAACTGACCAATAGTTCATAAAAGTTACAGCCAAAGTGACTTGATTTATTTGTGTGATAATTTGCATGGTTGCTTTTCTAGCACAATAATGCAATGGATAATAAAAGCCTTTGCAGCGTATTAATTTGGAGTCAATCTGAATTGATTTAGTCAAGGACTGGAAATGTGAAATGTACCAATCTACTTTTTGCCCAAAGAACCAATCACCTTTCCTTACAGAAGAGCAGAGTGAGCAGCAAGATCTGTGTATCTTTCTCTCCTTCTACTGTATATATTTTCTTTGTCGTATGGCTAACTAGCTAATGTGTGAATTCTTTACAATGCATTGCAGGGAAGCTAGCTAGTGTATGTATCTCTGTAATGCAATTTAGGGGATTGTGACAAGAATTCTGATTGTCAGTCTGGTCTTGTCTGTGGGAGAGACAACTGTCCTTGGATGAACGAGCATGATTGCTGTGTAAAACCAGGTAAGGATTTTTTAAATAGATTTCTAACCTGTTAATGTGCTCACAGATTAAAATTCTTCAGATCTTGAGCCGAAAACGTTTATCTAAATATACTTGGAATTATTTTTGGTTGCATGTTTTTGTAGCCCACTATGTTGGGGTCCAACAGAATTGAATATTTAGGATGTGATATACATCTGCCTGTCATATGACTCGCAATAACTATAAAAATATGTCACTTTGTTTTCCCTTGGTTCTTTTAAACCTGAACCTAAGATGTAATTGGTCTTGTGTAGGTTTGGATTGTTATGGCGATGCGGACTGCTGTCAACCTTCCAAACAATGCTCGCAAGGAGAAGGTATGTACTATATTACATATTATGGTCAGGATGGTATAATCCGAAAAGGATTTAAAGTCACATTTCTATAAAACTATCAAAGATTGACAAATTGATGTATTTGGAACATTGGCCATGTGCATAAGCTCACAATGGAGTCATTTTTAGATTTTTCTGGAGAGCAAATAACTAAAGGTATGGTTCTGTTTGCTCATGTTATGATTGGTTTGGTTATCTATAATTGGTAGTCAGTAATGTCTTTTTTTATTGAATATTTTTTGTCTTACTTTTATTTCCGATAAATGTAATAGTGATAAATATTTACATTTGCTCCCATGCCGGAGCATACTCTTAATCCTCTATTAAAAATGGCGTGTCGAATGGCTCGACAATACTCGTAGAAAATAATGTATAGAAAAAATTATTGCGCCATGTGCGTTTGACCGCGCTCATGTAGGATAGGACTGAAAGTCCTTCCTTACACAACAAATGGAGAAAAGAGACTAGAACAAAAAAATCTTGACGTTTGTTTAGGTAAATTCCCTGTTTGGGTACGCAAATCCGGGGGATTTTGAGCGTGTTTTGAGCACACGAGTGAATTTTTTTAGTTCGGACATATGTCATAGAAAATTTGACAGTGCAACTTTTGAAATGGGTTTCAAAACCGTCAACGGCTTTCTTGACGTCGAAAAATGATGTCAAAAATACGTCATTTTTCGATAGCCTCTTGGAAAATCACTTTTAAAACAAAGAGTATACATGCTAAGGCAAATGTTAAATATAGGGCAAACGTAGAATACAATTCTGCACAAGAATCGTGACGTTTGATTGCCAACACCGGGGCCGACGTCAGGGCAAGGTCAGAAGTACGTTCAAAGTTGAGCACTTAAATTTTCAAATGAAAATCAGTTTCAAGTAGGAACATTATTTAGTTTTTAGGGAAAAACCGTTTCGAACATACACAATTGTGATTTGTGACGTCACAACGTCCGACATGTGCTCTGATAGGGTTTTTAGGGACGTTTTGGCCATTTTTGACGGCTAATTTCACGGTATTAGCAAAACGGGTAGGCTTGTTTTTTTGTTGCTTTTGAACTTGAACTAGTGCTTAGTTTTGGTATAAAACGTTTTACAGTAAGTAATATAGTTTTTGCTACAGACGCAGTTAAAAATGAAAAAAAAAACAAACTTGGCAAACTGGGAAAACACGCAAAATTTGGCACCCTTTAGAGTATAACTTTGCAAATACCATACCAAAAACGACGAAAATTGGTACAACATTAGTACCTAGTCAGATGTAAAGGACAATATAAAAGAATTTGAGATGACCTTATTTGGTCATTGGCTGCCAGCTGGTCAATTACCATTTTTTGGCCAAAGAAGGCCTATTTGTCAGTTTTTCTTGATTTTTTTCTCGAAGCTATATTCAAAACTAATACAACTTACAGAATCAATAGAAATTGACCCATTTCATCGATTTCACCCAGAAGAAGTCCTTATTTTGACTTAAGTTTCTTAATATTCGCCCCCAAAAAGTGCATTTTTGTGAAAATGACGTAATTTTGATGGCATCTGACGTCCGACAATGTTGCGTCATGTTCTGAAACTAAATAATTTCTGCTATGCCACAAAATTTACTACAGGTCGGCAATAAACAAAATCCCTAAATGTGTTTATAAAGCATCTGTTTGGACCCTCAAATTTACACCCTAAAAAGCAGATAAAATAACCCCTCTTTCTGTACCTTTTTTTTCAAATGCAAATTTCTCAAAAATAGTGCAGACGATTTTTTTTAAACTTTCAAATTTTTTAATGACTATACGTACGACCACTTGTGTATAGTGGGTCCCCGTAAATTTTTATTTGAGAGTCGCTACGAGGCCGCAAAAATGGCATATTTTGCCATTTTTTCGATTCTGGGCTTCATATTTGACGTCACGTGACGACGATGAAACTTTTGACAAATAACATTTTAGAAATAAATGCTTCTAACAATGGTCTATTAGGAAATATAATATTTTGGTGTTGAAAGTTTTCTGATTCTCTTCTAAACCTCGTCTCATCGGTCACTGTTTTTATAATAGGTTCTTGTAGTGTAATATAGTGTTGTAAGGCATGTGTACTTCTCAATTATTATACGTCTTCTAGCATTCAAACGCATTCCAGTACTGGTAATCATGCATAAATGGCCTCAAGATAGCAGGAATTGTCTAAGTTATTCCATTGGCATTAACTAAAAATTCAATATTTTCGGCATATGCGCGAACTGTTGTGTATCTCAT
Source organism: Scolionema suvaense (assembly GCA_027575255.1). Lineage (NCBI taxonomy): Eukaryota > Metazoa > Cnidaria > Hydrozoa > Limnomedusae > Olindiidae > Scolionema > Scolionema suvaense. The sequence continues at coordinate 1,641 of JAOBRC010702005.1, read as the reverse complement.
TGCGCTTTAACACTTGTTTCCTGTTTTGTAAACAAGTTTTTCTCTTAGGAAGTTGTTTTTTAGGGAACTGTTTGTCTTGTACACCCGTTTTATAGCCTTTGAAATTTTTGTAAAAACATGCAATTTTTGCACATTTTGTGGTACTTTGATGGAGATAAGCTAGTGATTGCCTAAGCTTAACACCCCTATTTCTCTTTTCATGATAAGATGGTGTAAGTGCTGTGCAGAACAAGTTTTTTTTTTATCTCCTTTACGTCTATTTTCCATATCTCTATTTCTTTAAAAATGCTACTTGCTGATCTTCGTCATTGTCTTGATTTTAATGTTAGTTTTCTAAAGTATTTTAGTGAACCTTGCCCACTGATTTGTCTAATATTAAACGTCTTGATCTCATTTTTTGATAGAGCTTACTTAGTTCTACGCAGAGATAGTGCCATATGTTAGGATCATACGGAATTTTGGGATTTGTACTTCTCCAACAATGTTACTTTCAGCAGCATTTTAAGTTTTCTGATACTTTCCCTGAATCCTTACCTTTGAAACCTTATCATTCCTGATCTTGAAGGATCCCACCTTCCTGCTAATTTGATATACGGACCAAGGTGCTTTTGCGTGTCCAATCTCAGATTGTATTCAGTTTTTCACCGCGCTCTGCATGCCTTGATTTCACCAATTTTGACCATTTTATTCAATTTTTGAAAGATTTTGACCTCCAATACCAATTTTCTCCTTGAATTTCGAATTCTTTTAGATGAGTTCTCCAAGCAAGAACAGCTTTTCCATGAGCACAACATTTTTTGGCTCCGGCAATAATGCAACCTCGTACATGCTCCCGCCTTTGCCCTCAAATGGAGAAATGTCGACTATGAATAAGAAATCTATACTTGGGATTTCTTTCGACGCTTTGACGCTGGCCTCTGGCCAGCCAGCAAGCGGCAAAAGCAGCGAGCACAGACCAACGGCCAATGGTTGGTCTTACAACAGGACTAGATCGCCTTACATTCCGCTCCTTAGTCTTTTAGTTAGTAGTAGGGTTATTCTGATTTGTGAATTTAGTATTTTACTCCAGAAGGTAGTATTATAATCAAGTACTTACAGTAGAACTATATTCCTGACATGGTCTTATTTTCCACAAGTCAAGTGGAATATTATATTCGAGCAGTTAGCATTATATTCAACCACTTTGTATTATTTCCTACACATAGTATATACTATTTTCCACAAGTGAGTGTTGTTGAGACGTTAGGCACGCCATAATCAAACGCCATAGCACTTATTTATAACTCGACTTTTTCGATGCGGTTCTTAAATGAGGATGGCGGTTATTCGAGGTTGTTAAAAAAGAACAATTTCATTTCTCTACGACTAAAGTTGAATAAAATCATTTCTATAGATATAGTCATTTTGAGGTAAAAGATCATCATATACGTGAAAATCTTGTAAAGTATTCGTCTGGGATGAAATTTAACTGGCTGTATTTGTTTCTAATCCCTGGCTAGGATTGTTCTCATTTCTCAAATAAAAATGTGTCGCTTATTTGAGGGCAGTGGTTTGATGAGGATTTACTTAAAGGAACTCCGTACCCATTTGACAAGTTAAGCTCATATGATAGCTAATACATCATGCAATGTGAAAAGCAAA
>JAOBRC010701783.1:0-10443 GCA_027575255.1 Scolionema suvaense | reverse complement strand
CACTGTCGCACCAGGAGACCATAGAAAAAGTCTTTTTTCTTTTCACTATGAGAAGACGGCGAGCGAGAGCATTAATGCTTCACGATACAAATACCTGGGAAAATGGGGAGGGGGTTCCACGAATATTTGGCTGAAGCTGTTGCCGCAAATTTTCGCATGTCTCGACAGAATTTACTTGCGCATTATTTGGTGCATGGTCACCATACCTATAGTAGGGGGAGGGGGGAAGGGGTTATCACGTGGACATTTTCCAACAGGGTTTAATGTCATTTTTGCCAAATTTTCATTTTTTGGCTCTTATTTCTGCTCAACTGTTTGCAATGATTTTGGGCTTAAATGATGGTTTTCAATGAGCGCTTTTAGATAATGTCTAATCTGAATAAATTCATGCAGCAGGGGGTCCAAAAACGGGGGTAAAGTCTTAGTTTTCCAGATTTATAAAAATCCAATTTTGGAAGATACAATGTGCTTTTTACTCGCGTTTCAGGCCATAATACATAACTTTTTGTCAGAAATTCCCATTGCTAAACGTTTTTCGCCAAATTTAAATTGTTTGTATTCTCCCTCATACATGGGCAAGAATAAGTGGTTCAAATTTCAAGGCCACTCCCACTTGCTATGTTGGAGTAGTCACAAAAGGCATGTTTCAAATCCTTATTAACCAGGCAGAACAAGTAGGTGCTTTTTATATTGAGTGAAATAGCATAAAAAAGGAGGTAACATCAGGGGATCTTTTTTTGCGTGGACTGATTTTTGCGAATTTTTGCTAAATTCGCAAAATTAAATCCACACAAAATTTATCGAAATGAAGTTATCACCTGACCAAAAGCAAACAATTTAATTTTTCGGTCGCTACTCAGTAACAATTGACTCGGGATAGTCCTTTCTCTCAATACCCATGTCGATACTTCCTCCGGTTTTTTCGTAGATGCACATTCGCCAAATTACTTTCACACATTTGTCTCTGCAAATCCCTGATTTGCAAAAATAAATCCACGCAAAAAGCCCCAAAAGTAGGACTTGCAAAAATAAATCCACGCAAAAATTTATCCCCTTAAGGTAATTCGCTCATAGCCTCGGATTTGTATAATCAAACCTATGAAAGACGATCATTTGAGTCCATACCTTGTTTAGGTGGAGTAAATTTGAAATCCGGCCACAGCTTGCGCAACTTTGCATTACTGGCAGTTTTCTTGAATTGGCCATCAGCGCGAGTAGTGTCAAGCTAAAAGAAATGCACAAATAAATTAAACACCATTTGCATTTTCCCTCTAACTTCTAACAAATAGTCAATACCCAAACATCATATAAATACGTATCAGTATCAAACCTAACCGAACCACAGCACCCTAACTTTCTACCAGTTTAGATGTTTTTGGAATTTGCATAAAGGAAGCCGTAGAATCAGTGGACTCGCCCAAACTTGATCAAGAATTATCAAACCATCAAAGAATGAATCAAATTATTGCTTACACGATGCTATTGTCTGACTACTTCAATGCTGACTTCGAACTGTCGAATCACAAACAAAACCATACAGGACGAAAAACCTTCTGTTTTTCTTATTTAAGATCACTTCAAATAGATCATACTCTTGTTATAAAAATGTAAAGACTAAAAGACGAATAGAAATATTGGCGATACCTCCACACCATTCGTAAATCCCATCGCTTCCACTACCAAATCAGCGGCTTCTTTGATGGAGATTTCATCATTCTCATCGACTGAAAAAACAAAGGTGAACCTCAATCATTCACCATAGATAGTAAAGACAACCACCGCAACTTTGTAGCATCTATTGATGAACACTAAGCCAGTTCATACATCGTTCATACATAGCAGAACACTAATGTACAATGGGAAAAAAAAGTCACTGTGTTCGCCCACGTCCACATGATTGACGAGTAAATGGTACAAAAGCTGTTGGCTTACTCAGTTAACTTTAAAAACAATGCAAAGGAGAAATTCCACACAATTCAACCAGGGTTATAACAAAAGAAATTGAATGTGCAATTATTGACCTTCAACATAACCAAAAAATTATTGCAAAACTTTGAAAATAGTTTCACACATCAATTGAGCCGATTCTGTTGGTATATAAAATGCATATTCACACACATCCTCCAAACAAACAAAAAACTTGAGAGCAAAGTGCCAATATTTTTATGGATTTCTGGTGGTGGACGTTGAAAATGGTCCGGCAGTTCGAAGGTTTTAGTATCTCTGATTGTGCTACACCTGCCGGGTAGAGTGCCAAGGGCAAAAAACAAATCAACTGACGAAAAAACAACCTAAGGGAAGGCCCAAATTTGCAACTCGGAAAAGTACTACACACAATCACCCAACAAAATAGATATAGTTGCATTTTCTTGCTTGCACAACAAAGACTACAAAACCTGACAGGGGAAAGACATAACACTACAAAAGTCTTGCAAATCAAGAGCACATCTCATACAAGTTATTCTTCATACCAGACAAAATGATTGGAGCAGTGTCGTGATATTCCCTCAGCACCAGCATGAACAAACGGGCAAGATCCTAGAAAGTAGGAAAGACTTAATGTAGTAACATGCAGTGATAATAACTGCAGATTCCGCCACCTGGAAGTACCTGCTAGACCATGAAACAGATACAGTACTTCACAACAATCTAAAAGGAGTACAATCAACAAAAAATGAGGCTTTGCAAGTTCCTATATGTGGCTCAGCGTAAAGTTTTGTGAGGTATACTTATTGAGATTTCGTCAAATTGGCTTCATTTTCTAGAAGATTCGTCCTTGAGACGCTTTGCCTCCTATAACATGAATTTATAACATTGTCCATTGCTCAAGAAACTCATAAAACTTCTGAATTAGTCTCTTAGGAGAGCAATGAAACTTCAAGCAATACAACGGCCAAAAATTGCTCTAAACGGAGATTTCAGAAGGTATGCTTGAGGCACACCAAGAGATTTAAGATAAAGACGAGTTAGAATTTTAGGAGAGCTTTTCGTATTTTTAGATCATAGACCCTCCCAAAATCCCCTCGCTGTGCGAAATCAACACACAAACAGAAAATGGAACTTATGCTTTCGTATTCAGTATAAAAACCATTGTTGCCAAAAAATTCTATGTCATTCCATGTGCAGAAGTGGTGGAAACTGATCCCCCTAGTATGAATAGCACTAATAAACGTAAAAATATCCTGGGAGGAAAAAGTGAACCTCTAAATTATCAAACTTATACAAAAGAATAAACGGCTACAGACCAAACACAACCCAGTAGATCTGTGAAAAGCAGAACGATTATTCTCTAACATCAAAATAGCAATTAACTTAGATTCGGGGAGAATTTAGGGCGGCAACAGAGAGTTTCTACCTATGCTTCCCTAGCTAAAGTGCAACTTAATTGGTACGATGCAACTGATCCAGGCCTAATACAGTAACAATGTTAAGAATTTGGACAGAGAAAGATAGCTGTGATATCAACGGCTAATTAAGAAGTGTGCAGTTGCAATCGACGCCAATCGGCAGATTTCATAGTGCCTTCGAATCTCACTGCTTTCCTGAATGCAATAACTGTTCATAAGTTTTAGAATCGTACTCTTGAATTGAGAACCATGTCAAACCAAAAAAAAAGAATATACTGTAGGTCTAAATGAATGATGCAGGAATTCCATACAAATTCTCCTTTCAGCTGGTACGTCACAGAATTGACAGCCCACAGCTATGGCTACCATTTAGGAGGTGAAGCGGCGTGGCGGACGAAAGAGGATTTGACCACGAATCGCACGAGGTCACCGATGTTTTTGCAAATTATACGTAGCAACGCATAATCGCTAATCACAAAACAGCCTGCAATGAATAAAAATATTATCGGTCTTCCAAGTCTGCAATGGTAATTTGGCTGAAGTTAAGCGATTCCGAAACTATTCAATAAGTTTCACAGGCTACTATCGTTTTCCCACTGAGCGGCAAAGGCGGCCGAGGTCTTCTAGCACCTCTTTCAAGATGGCTGCCGAGTACAGTCACGTGACTTTCTGAAACGGAGAACGCAGAAATCATACCAGAACTAACTCATAACGCTCATGTAACGAAACTCCCTCCATTCGAAATACTTGAACATCAACTCAAAAACAGGAGCATGAAAGTATCTAATTATTGAGAGAATACCTAAAGGGAAGGCATTTTCGCGAGAAGATATTGTCGCGAATTTGGACCCAATTCGCGAAAATTTCTTCAGCAAAACTCATAACACATTCGGTTCGTGAAAATTTCTTCCGCGAAATGAACCCCAGAAGAAATTCGCCAAATTCGATTATTTTTGGTCAAATTCTAGACAAATATTACTTTTTTGTACTTCTTTTAATGGTTTTCCAATGATAAGACAGGGAAAGTGCATATGGGCTTTGAAATACTAAAAATGAACTATTTTTTCTTTGATTTGGTTCGCGAAAATTTCTTCTGCGAAACTGATATAAAACGCTTGATTTGCGAAAATTTCTTCCACGAAAAATGCAGTTTTCGAGAGATCAATTCGTGAAAATTTCTTGTCGCGAAAATTTCTCCCCGTCGGAGATAAGAAGCCAATACGCAACACAGAAGTACATACCAAAGAGTAAATAAATTGTCTCCGAGGTTTTCCTGTTCCCCAGATAGTCAATTTGGTACCAGTTTCTGGAAAAAAATTAAGAGCCATTTTTCCTAGCATATAGTATACACATATTCATAAATCTCCAATTATTGCCAATTACTTGAATACCATACCAATAACTTACATGGCACTTAACTATGAATCTCAGATCATGGTACTATACTTTTAAAGGAAAACAATGGTCAAAAATGAAATTTAAACAGATGATAGAGCTCAACAAAACAAGACAGGCAGTTTTTATTTCATGACAAAAGCTTGTGTAGTTCCGGAGATACTTAGTCCCAAAGTCCAGCAGTTACCATCTTGCCACTAATTATGCATGATGTCACTGGTGTCACACTCCAATTATCTACATTTTGTTCCCGAAATACTCCATATTGAATTATTCTTAAGGGTAGTCTCTTTCATTTCATCATAAACCTAAGCAATATCTTGAAGATCTAACATAAGGTTTTGTGTTACTAAGGAAATAGCAATGCTTGACTCCAATGATATCATGAAAGATCAAGAAGGTAGCTGCTCGACTTTGAGAGCAAATATCTACAGAACTAAGCAAGCTTTTGCTATGATGTTGATGGTAAATCCCATGCTTTGCTCTGCTCTATCATCTGTTAAAATTTCATTTCTGACCATTGTTCCCCTTTAAAGTCAATTTATGATCAATGAAATACAAAGCGGCACTTTATTTCATTGCCTTCAGATTTGTTCATGGGTTATCATGCGGGGAATACGCAATGCAACAATCAAGATATTTTACACAGTTTTACTGGTGTATCACAAACAACAGGACAGTGTAACCAGCCACCTAAATAAATTTATGTACATGGACAAAGGAGATAAATGAAAAGCGAGATTTGATGGAGTAAACTGAGCAGCCTTGATATATCATAACATAATAAAGGTCAAACTGGGCATTCCAAAAGTGTGCATCAAAGGAACAAATTCTTACGTTTTGCAGTGTACACTTTGTGTATCAAACCAGGAATAACATGGCTGTCTTCCAGATTGAAGTTGTCGTGTGGCCCGTAAACATTGCATGGAACTACACTGGTGTACTCCAGTCCATGTTGCTCTTTGTAACCCCTGCAAGATAGAGTTACATCGTGCTACTTCATATCACACAAAGTTATAAGAAGGATGAATTAAAAACAACTGCAGTAGTAAAAAATGCCCTGTTCTTGTTTTGATTGCATCTGCTTACCATAATGAGCAGAAATATAACATCACTTTAAAGAAAAAAACCCAAACAAATCAAGTAACTTTGGATTGAATAATACACCTTTCTCCAGTAGCAGTAGTGGATGGTCAGTAAACTATCCTATGGATCGTGGAAGTCCAAGACTGAACAGATAAACAATAGAACGCGCGTCTGACATCAGGGTTTGGAGTGAGAAATTAAGCATCACTGTAATAGATTTTTCAGATAAACTAGTCTCCCCAAGTTAAAACAGAGCATTATTTTCAGGGTGGCCAGCAACATCCAAGAAAGAAATTCCAGGAGTTTTCCAGGAGTATTCCAGGAGATTTTGAGAGTTTTTCTAGGAGTACCTAATAATGCACACAGCATACTACAGTCACGAAAAAACAACAGAACAAGTGACCATAGTACTAGTCCTATTATAACATGTTTTTGAATAAGTACTACCAGTTCACCAGATTAAATTTTAAACAACGAAAATTAATGTAATGATTCTGCTGTATTACCACTGCAGACATAATGTTTTTCCATAGGATAAGTGTATACAAAACTTTACCCAATCAGAATCTTGGGAAAACTGTAGTAATTACTAAGCACTATATAGCAAACTTCAAGACGATAACACAGCATGTTCAAACGAGTCATTTACTGATCATCCATTTAGGCCATGAGAAGTTGATAATCTGATATGCATAGATGAGTGAAATAGTGAGGCGGCAAACTTTATAAGCACTAGAAAAGTGGGCATGCGGGCGGCATTTTATGAATTGTTTTTAAAAATCCATACGACCCATTTGAAGTTACAAATCACCATATGTCGATGATAAAATACCTTACCACGCTTAATCGTCTACAGTGAACTTACACAGTGAAATGAAGAGCAGGTGTAAAATAAAATGAAATAATGCGGAAATAGCTCAGTAAAAGGCACCAATGCCGCATAACGTTTTTGACGCGAGGGCTTACGCATATCAGATCATCAACTTTACATGGCCTCAATGGTAAGTAAGGTAACGTCTGCCACAGAATAAAGTGAAATAGTACTAGGACTTGAAGAATTCAAAAGTTTCAAGGCAACCGAAACTATTCTTCGAATACCTATTATTTAGACAAAGTCCCAGGAAGTAAGTAAAAAAATAAAAATCCAATAATAACATGCCACTGACTGCCTAAAAATTCAAGACTAAACATAACAACTTCGGCCTTATAACTCAGAGTATATTGCACACCCAGAAAGCAGAAAGTTGCTATGATAAGTCTTGAAGGCAGTCATTATCATGTTCTTATTTTGTGTGTTTCCTTTCTTACTTGAAGAATTTGTCTAGCTAATATTATTTGCTCACTACCATTTGGGTGAAAATGAATATGTATAGCAGCCAATGGTCATATCGTTGAGTTATTGCAGATGCAGATAAAGAATCTAAGAGAACTCAGCAACCTTCACCATCAATAAACAGAATGTAAAGGAGCATTCACTGTCATTTGCTTACATAAGGATCTACAAGCTTCATAGGAGAGAACTATTATAACAGCAAAACAGTAACAATCTTATATCGCCCATCTTAACAGCTAACTACATAATGCAGTACATCCAATTGCACCAACGTGGCAACAACGACCATTGCATCATACACAGTTGCCAGTAATAACACAAGTATTCCTCGAACTATACCAAAAGAGCCATTTTAAGAAGTCCTTATCACAAGTTTACTGTCAACAAAAAAGCTAAGGTTTGTTGAGTTCTTTGTTCAACTTCGTAATAGTTTGTTTCAAACTAATTCTTAGCCTGCTTACTGCCTCTGCGCGAATCAAGTTCTCTCAGAATCTGCTTACTTTGGCGCGAATCTCCGTTTTTCAAATTAGCAATCTTGTTAATTATTTGCCAGTTTGCGTCAGGTGTTCCTATAGCAACCTCATGATTAACATCAGTTTGTATTGAATCAGTGCGTAAAGTCATGCATAATTGACGAGTTGAAGTCAGTGGAGGCGTTAATTGTGCTCATTATGGCATAATTATCAAACGCAGAAATGCTGCGAAAGGTAACAGACCAAGCAAGCAAGTGAAGCGCAGTGCGCGTGGTGTGGTACAGGCTACACTTTTCCTGCACTTCAAAATTCTTGGCATCCCAAACTGTGCATGCGAAAAGCTAAGTCTTGAATATTTAACGAGCCACATCTCATTTAATATGCATGGAAGACAAGAGGATTAGCGCAAGCATGCTTTTTGAGTTCCGAGAACGCATCAGGCATGCACGTCTTCAGTACGGAGGATGAATTCTTGTACTCAACAAGAGAAAACCTTTTCTACTGATTCAAAAACAATGAAATTTGGTATGGGAGCTGACAATGCATATAATACGTATTCAGCAATGCGTAAGAAAAAATTGAGACGCAGTTCCCTTAAGCTAAGCGGCGCTTGCTTCATGCAATGCGCATATGCTGAGAAACAACATAAAAGAAAAAATTATACGATATAGCATCATGAACCGAAAAATACACTGTGTAACAGTAAAACGAGCAGCTTAGCACTATGATGCTCATGCTAATGCTCTTCAAGAAATGGCCAAGAAACCAAATGAGACATCACCCTGCAAATTTGACTGATATCTGAAAGCATGAATGCCATTCACTAAGAGGTCTCTCAAAGCAGGCCATATTTGGGATCTTTTATTACGTAGAGATCACATAAAACAGTTTACCAAATGGCCACAAGGAACAAACGCAAAGTAGTGCACACAGTACTGCTTTGTATAAAACTGGAAAAAAATCAATATCAACAGTCTCATGTTAAGGAAAACAACTGCGTCCACGTCAATACTCCAAAAACACACTGCAACTGCAGCGTTGAGACCTCATCAATGTCAAAGACGAATTATATGATACTATCAGCAAAATAAACACTGAACAAAATAATGATTGACTAAAAATATGAGCGAACCTTCTCCAATCGTTTCTTTTGATTTAACTCTTTCAAACGTATTGCTTGCTGCTTCCGAAGCTCTCTCTCCTTAGCATCAGAATTAGAACTATTCAGTACAGGCAATTGCACGATAACACTGTTTTCATTCATGAAGTCCTGATCAGCCCATCTTGCAAGTTCATCAAAGTAATGAGAAGGCATATAGGTGTGGTTTTGCACCAATTCCTGTAATAATTTTGTCAAAACTGAGCAGGGTCACCGAATACAACAAAACATGAAAATCGGGTCCTAATTCTTATATAAAACCTACTATGCATGTTGTTAGAATTATGTAATTAGTGAACATGCTATAATGAGGGAAGAATGAATTTACACAACAGGAGCTGTGACGAATGCTACTTTCAAGTAAACAGGTGATATGCGGAGCACTGCTCCAGAAGGTGCCAAGACATCTCTACTGTCTTGCAGGGTTTTAAGGGTCTGTCAATGATGACAACAGAACTAAAACAACTAGAAAACCTGAGCTAGTAGGATTGCTGCAAGAGGAGATTACATAGAAATTGAAAACAAAACTATGCGGAGCATAGGATGATAGACCGCACCTACTGCATGTTTTTTTGAGAGCAATAAAAATGGCACATCTGGACGTCAGCACTAGAGACTCTAGTTGCAGCCTTAAACATGTTTTATGGGCGTCCAACAAACAGCCCTACAACTCGCGGCTTTCGCCGGCTTGCTTGCTGGCCAGAGGCCAGCGCCGGAGCGTCGAAATGACCCAGAGTTGAGTTTTTAATGTTAGTGTCCTCGGAGAATTGCTCAGGTCGCTGTCAGTTTGTAGATTTTTGTAGATTGGAGATTCATAAATAGCATTTCTAGAGGCTAAAATTGTAGCTTGAAATCAGAGTCAGACCAGACTCGTGAAGGACATTTTTCGGGCAGAACTTTTTGGTGTGAATGCAAGTAAAGGCCCATGGGAGGTAGAGGATGCTTTGTTGCGGTTATGTGGATCGTTGAAAGTCATCCTAAAATTAAGGAAATCTTGCAAAAAAAGGGGGCCCTTTCAATATGTTGCAAGTTTGAGGGGTGTAACTTAAACAATGCACCAGTAACGTGGTTTCATTTACTATAACCTCTTGCAACTTTTTGTTCTGTTCAGGAAACTAAGAAAAAAGTTCGAAATATGTCGGTGTCATGACGTCACATGACGTTAAAACTGGTAAAAATGTCGGTAAAACCGCACAACATTTGTAGGTCCTTGTCGGAGCCCAAAACCAACTTTAAAAATAATCAATGTTGACAAAATTTGCAATACAGGTAGCAAAGAAACCAAATTTACCTCTGAGTGAGTTTAGACGAAATCGCTTGGGTAGATTTAGAGATGTCAATGAATGAAATAGGAAGTGAACTATAGCAGCCCTAAGTGACACTCATAATTTAACGTAAAAATATGCACTTTTCAAAGCGTCAGATATAATAGTTGGTAACACTGAAACACCTTTACTTATCGCGCGCCAAAAGCGTCAATAATACTTTCTGAAATATAATACTTTCTTCTGGAATATAATACTTTCCTCTCTTAAATAATACTTTCTTTAAAAACATAATACTTTTTCAACTCATAATATAATACTTTCTTCAGGAAAATAATACTTTCTTTCATAAAATATTACTTTCTTTCACAATATAAGACTTTCT
>JAOBRC010701672.1:0-10443 GCA_027575255.1 Scolionema suvaense | reverse complement strand
TAGCTTGAGGTATGTAGCTATGGCTGATTTTTATTTATATATTACGCCAACTATAAATAAAGAGATAATAATAATAAGAATATTCTTGGAACGATCTGCACTGAACTTGAACGATCTGCATTGAGCGCTTGAACGATCTGCACTTGAATTGAACGATCTGCACGCTCAAATCACACATGCGATTTGGGATATCGCACCAGTAACTTTTTTGCACGATCTGCACCAACTTTAGAACGATCTGCACAAAATTTGTACGATCTGCACTGAGGTCCCCTTTGGCGCTAACGCACGCGCAGTGCGTACACAGTCCGCCATTACTGTCGCTGTTCTCTCCTGGTCGGTCGCCTTGGACGCGCATGAGAATGCTGAGGTCTCTTCAAGTTTTTCGACTGCAGTTGGAGTGAATTCAAGTTTCTCTATCGTCGTCAGTTAGCTATAATCTTTTCGTTTAATATTTTCCAATTTATTCGAACATTAGAGGATTTTATAGACCAGCTATACAGCTAGCCAAGCCTATACTTGGATGTTAGAGACCTGAAGCCAGAAAGAAGCAGAATTGTGTTCACCCACCTGTGTTTCCGGTAGCTGGCTGTCTAACTGCACCTGTATCGGTAAGTAAGTGTTCTTTTAGTTCGCTGGTTTCTTAGTTTTCTTGGTAGGATGGAGCTTGTTTAAGGTATCAGCCAAAAGTTACTGGTACTACTAGGAGGTGGACAGGCTAACTGGCTAATCTATTTCTGTATCTAGGTAGCCCTAGCTATAGTGCTAGTGTTGGTACATTGCATTCTTCGGGCCGGAAACTTGGTGATTGACCATGGCTGGAGGGCTATTGATGGAGAAACTGATGCTGTAGCTTGGCATCTGTTCGCTAAGAAAACTTTGTGAACATCTCTGCTTCTGCAATCAAAATGTAGGCTTACAGTCAACAAAATACAGGCCCTGAACAGCTGAAATAATTTTTCATGCCGCCGGTCGTATTCCCCGGCAGCATGAAGGTTGTGTCCTGTCCGGTGCAGATGAAGAATACTACGCCGGCAAAGTAAACTTCGCTGGTGGTGGTGCAGCTATACTCTGTGTTGCTTTGCATACTCCTCTTTTGGCATTCTTTTTGCCACTCACATTACTTTAGGATATTGGTGAACAGCATATGTTTTTCGTGCACACTTGAGCAACTATGCAATGTGTGCTCGTTGTCTTGGAAAATTTTTTCGCCGTACCATAAACGTTCACCTCGACCTTAAATAATTAGACGAAAATATAGGATTATACTGTATACTGTCATACAACGATGTAATATTTTACACAGTGGCGTTACATATTACGCCGTGAGAAAATGCTATACATACTGTATAGTTATTTATGTGCGTAAGAAACTTTCAACTATGTGTACATAGTAATTTACCCTGCCCTTTTGTTGTCTTATTTGATCACTATAACACACAAGGCATTTTATGCACGAAGGCGCATTTAGGGGAGGAGGGGAGAAGTTGTATATACCTCTTGGCTAGCGACGTCCTCACCTCATAACATGTGTCTTACGCACACGGACTGCCTCCTATTTGGTACCTATATGGTAAAATGCACGAAAAGCCTGCAACATGTAGGATGTGCTGTCACAGTACGGAACACTCTATGTACAACATTCTGAAACAGTCTGTGACAGACAAAAAATAAAATGTAGGGTAAAAGGCCCCTTCCTACGCGGAGCACAAGGAAAACACAAATTTGTAGATTGTGCGCTTCACACAACATATAATTATGCAGTTCCTTCTTAAAATCGTCATAGAGCAGTTGTGTTCTTTCATTATCGCACCATCTTTTCTGTGGGTATCCTGACTATTTCACAAATAAACTTATTGTTACATTTTAATCATTGAATAAAATAAACTGGCATACCCCATGAAGTGACATCAAAAAATAGAACTACTAGGCTAAAAGAAAACAGTTCTCTGTTTCCTGTTGCCCGCCCGGGTGAGAAGTACAAAAAAACGGACCTCTTTCGCCGCGAAGATAACTTTTTTGTTCGTCCTGGAAACATATTTCTCCACGATTAAAGCAAGAAACAGCTTCTTTGAGTTGCAGGGTCGAAGGTGAAAATCTTCACACAAACTGCCGTGTAGCATCACCATCGTCACACTTCTCTCTACTAAGACTAGAAACTAGTCGCCTCGAACCTAACACCGCGCTCCTTGATCCCCTGTGAAAGCAATAAATACCGCGCTCAGTGAAAATTCCCCCGGCGCACGACTAGTTCTACAATCCTGGCCAAAATAAATTGGCACGCATGCGCGTTTTTGCAGTGGGCGAGTAATTGAAAATAGGTCGACGAGTACCGAGCCGCAAATCAGGGCGGGTGGGTGGCTCTTGTTTGAGAGACCTACTAGTTCTGACTTTTGAAAAATCATGTTTTGACATTTCTAGTGTATCTGCAGGGTGTGGTAGGGCTTGTTTTTGGGCGTGGCATGGGATTTTTTAAAATCGTTTTTGCTGATTTAGAGAACAAAGGGCGTGGAATTCAATCTGCTGGACAGAAGTTGCTAAACACCTGCAAAAAATTTCATGAAACGCTTGAAAGGCAAATTGCTTCTTCCATCAAAAGTCGTAAAAAGTCCGTTTTTGATTTTTTGTGAAAAAAGCCTTTTTGGCCAAATATTTTCGCCAGGATTGGTCGTTGAAGTGCCTGCAAATCATACGAATCGTTATTATGCTCCAATACTCATCAACAATAGCGAGTCCAAGTTTGAACCAAAAAGCCATTGGCGACGCCTGTGAATCGCCAGCACTCACTGAAATTTCAGATTGTAATCACTATTTGTGCATAGAAGTGGGAGTGTCCTCCTTTCAACGGTAGAAACATTTTTCTGCTGTTGTAAAATTCCTACTGTTGGAATTTTATTTAGTACGGTAGAAAAACTACGCGCAGCTCTTACCGTAGAAATATTTTCTGCCTCCAAAATTCCTACGGTCTGATTTTTTATTTTGTCCGGTAGAAAGCTGAGTTAATGCTTTACGAATCGAGAATTGTTTCCTGTGACATGTGCAGTGTATTTCCATATAGCGTTTTGTAACAGTGGACATGTTTTCGGACGACAAATATAACTTGCGCAAGGATTTTCTAGATTTTCAATAGTGCCGCCGCCAAAGCCCCGCTAATTTATTTTTTTGTAAACTTTCCGACCCCTCCTAATTAGGTACAGGGTTCAGACAGGCTTTAACAAATAAAAGTCCCTGAGTTAGTCTGAGTTTTTGCCAATTTTCAAGGCATTTTTCCCTGAAAATACTTTGATTTGGGGATTTTTCCCCTGAGTATTCACGAGTCGTATGCAGCTAAAATGGGAAGTTCACAGAGGGAGATTCACAAGGTATGACTTCTCAATCATGGATAAATCAATATACGAACTATGCTTGATGATAAATACTCACACAAGGTTTCCTGTTAATGTCCACAACTAAAATTAGGGTTGTTTCAGGTTTCAGAAAAAAACTCCCGCAGTTTCCCTGACTATTACAGGAAATAGTTACTTTTTCCCTGGATTACGCTGATTTTTGTCCAAATTAACCATTTTCCCAGGTTTTCCAGGGTCTGTCTGAACCCTTAGGTTTCATAGAGTATTTATTTTCTTTTTGAGTTGGAAATATTTGAGAACTATGATAATCTTGAATCTTGGTTTCTAATGCTATTCGGTACGAACCATGCTGTGTGTGAGAATTCAAAATTACCATCAAATGAAAAATGTGGACGGAAATCAGGATAGTGACGTCGCGTACTGTTCATTATCAGAACAGGCAGTTAATCGGTCAACGATGTTTGCTAGCATGTAAAACATGTTGCAGGACCCTGGCCATATATATCGTCGGCCATATTAACCCTATGCAGACTGGCCTCTGCCCCCCTTGAGCGCATCCCTTGAGGTGAAACTTGTCATACACTAACTATGATGTAAACTTTTATTTGACATAGAAAAAAAATTAGTGATGACGTCACCATTAAGGAATCTGGACGAAAAAAATAAAAAATGCTTCCGAAGAAATTTTTGCGGAATATATTTTTACCATTCCGACTTGAAAAACAACAGTATTTTATTTTGTATCAATTTTTGCAATGAAAGAGGAAGATGTTGTCAGCTGAGATAGCTGTGAACAGGTTTTCAAAGCGTTAAAGAATGACAAAAAGTAAGATTTTATGACTTTCAATGGATTACTTGATACTTCAATGGTTCTTTTCTGAAAGCGGAAGAAATTTTGCTGATTGGCCCACTAATAGCAAGTTTTGCGGAAGAAAATCGTGCGCAAAGAGGTCAAAATCACGAAAATAAATGCCGCAAAAACTTCTTCCGCAAAAATATCTTCCACAAATAATTTCTTCCCTGATGGTAAATTCTAAGCTACGGAAAGACACAGTTCAACACTAAAAAGTGCCACTTTTCACTCTACTTTTTCGCTGAGGTAGTCCCGAGAAATGACCGATATCTTGAGAACCTCTGGGGGTGAGGACCTAAGATTGACCACCATCCGGTCTAAATAGGGTTAAGATCGTTTCCAAACAAGTGTGCTTCTAATGACAACAAAAACCACAACACACTGGTCGACTTCACATTTTTCATGGCTACCATAGTTTGGCACTCTTCGACTTTTCATACATGACTTACGTCGCACATCATATATAAATCCAACTGGAAGAAGGAGAGAAAACAGGAGTGGTAGAACGATCCAACAAAGAATGTTTTGGAGCAATTCACTACAGTTAAAATCCTCCATATTTCAACAAATACTTGCTGAAATGTCGCATATAAAACAAAGGACTGTCTATGAAATTTCACGTATCCTTTCGTTGCTCATCCTTAAGAATTTCCAGCTCAATTTCTAGTTTATTTAACTTCTCGTTTAGATCAGATGTGCCCGTGGACGAGGAGAAGACAGAGCTTAACCAGTTCAGCCAACTGGGGTTTTCCTACAAGTAAGAATAGAAATAAGCAACATCGAAATAACTCAACAAGCAAGCATCACAGGGTTCCTACAGGTTTTGCTCAATTTTTCCCCCTGATTTTCGCAAAAATAACACCTTTTTTCCGACTTTAAGGTCAAAATATATCCATTTTTCCTTTACCTGGCAAAATTTGTTCATGATTTTCCGGAAGTTTTTCTCGGCAAAATGTGAGGTCTTGCTCTAAACAAAGATAGCACAGATCATAGCCGAATGTGCATCTTTGCACTAAACTAACACACTTTTTAAATGCCATGCTATGTGTGGCAGACTTTACGCAATACTATGTGTGATGCGTGGTAACAAGAAAAGGAATCCATACTAAATCAAGTGCCACAAAAAAACAATTTCAAACTTCATACTGCGAAATTCACTAGCAAAGCCGGATGGATACATATACCACAATTTGTTGCCTTGTAGTGATTCTATAGCAAAAACATTTAAAGCAAATCAAAACCTGCAATTAAAAATAAGAAGAAACTCATGAATCATAATTCAGAAAGAGGAATCTAACTCCAACTTTCTATTTAGATAGTCCCATTTTAATTTCCCCTCTTTGCCGTTAGCCCTGCTAATTCTCTTCCCGGCTCGTTTTTTGTCCTCTTCGTTCTTCACATTTCCTCTTCACTTTTTTTCATGGCACCAACAAAGCCGTGATCAAGAGGAGTTCAGGTCTTCTCTTCCAATTTTTGCCGAACTGAAATTCAGAGCATTCTTCTCTTCCTACTCCTTCGTCGTAGAGTTACCCGTTCGTTCCACTAACGTAGCTGAACAAAGGTTAACGGGTAGGCTGGAGAGAAAGAAGCAATTTGCTAGAAATTTCTTTCGTGCCAGATTTGAGGTAACATGGCATGATCTATGAATGAATTCTTTACTTCAGGAACTTTAGCTCGCAGTTACCTATTCCTCATACTGAAGCTTCACTAGCCTAGTTTCAGCAGTCTTCGCTGGCACTCAGCATTTTTGTAGGACGTTTACATTTCCATTCGCACTGAGGAACAAACTGCAGATGGCAGAGAAAAGAGGTAAGGAAAGAGGTTAGGGTTAAACTGAAGCCTCACTTGACAGTTATTTGGCCATAATTCAAAGTCAAAATCATTTTGAACACATAGCGCCAGCTGAATATACCTCATGATGTTAATGCTGTTATTAAGTCATCCAGTTTTGTTGCAGAACATTCAAATAAGTTGTCATGCCCTAAATACAACCTCTTGCCTTCTTAAAAGGCTTAAAAATCATCAATCACTTTATCACAATCTGCTCAGATTGCTCAGGCACATACATCAATCATAACATTAACAAGGGAAAAAAGGACACCTTTGCAGAAAATTGAAAAATCTGACAAGCCTATTCCAGTATCTCTTCAATGGTGTCACAATAAACACTTTATGGGGGGCATCTTCAAGAAAAGAATACACTAATGTATTTCATATTATAGCAGTTCGTAGAATTCGAGTAACACTCTTCATGAAAACTTCCCTGCTAACCACAAGATGCTTTTATCAAGAAAAGTATAAAAAGGTATAAATGGCGCACCCACATTAGCATCCACCACTTTCGTACTTGGTTGAATTGGATAATGAGCATACTTTAAGCAGATTTATTTTTTGCGTGGATTAATTTGTCGTGAGTTTTGAGAATTTTTGCTAAAATTCGCAAAAGTAAAACTGCGTAAAACTTATCAAAATGATGTCATCAGCTGACCAAAGCATATACAACTTATATTTCGATCGTTAATCGATAACAGACTCATTCGGGGCTCAGACTCATTCTTTCTCTATATGTGCATGTCAATAACCTCTTCTATTTCTTTTGCTAAATTACTTCCACACAATTTCTCTGCATATCTCCCATTCGCACTAATAAATCCATGCAAAATGCCCAAAAAATTGGACTCAAAAACATTTATCCCCCTCAGTAACTGCCAATAACAAGGAGCCTTGGAGAACCTTGGCCTTCAAATCAAAATCGTTTTGATTCGAAACTTACCCTAAGGGAAGAAGATATTTGCGCAAGAAATTTTTGCAATTTTGACCTTTTTCCCATAAATTTCTTCTGCAAAACCTGCTGGCAGTTGGATAATCGCAAATATTTTTTCCGGAAAATTTTCATATTGAGCCAATCACAAAAACTTATTCTACAAACTTTTCAAAAAAGGATCAGTTACTCTCATTTTCCGAATAGACGTGGTGGCTGGAATAAAAGGGGGTGGCTGTAAAACTACCTAATGAACAATAATAGGGGTGGGTGGAATAAGCCGGTTTGGTGGATTTTTGATCAAAATAAATAAACGGGCTTGGTGGAATTTTTTTTCAACACTTGACACGCTCCCCCGTTTTAATAGTAATTATCATAAGGGTCTCCGTTGAAGCATAGAAAGTCAAAAGTTACAGTTTACATAAACGTTTATTAAAGCAAATGCAAGCAATTTTAGAAGAATACAACATAAGTATTACAAAAAAATGTTTTCTGAAAATTATGTTTGCTTTCAATTTTCTGAGAAAGGCGACCCTAATAAAGGGGATGCATGGAAAATGTTTCAAATTTAAAAGGGGTATGGATAGAATAAGCATGTCTTGGATGGATTTTTTCTCAAAACATTAATACTCTCCCCGTCTATTCGGAACTTGAGCGTAAGTGTCCACCAGTCCACCTAAAGTCATTTTTGCCACTCTTTAACGCTGTAAAGACCTGTTTACAGCTCTCTCTCAGTCCGGTGAACAGATTCCTCTCCAACTGGGAAATATTAATAAGAACACACAATTAAAAAATTTCTTCCGCAAAATTGATTAAACTGCTTTCAATCACAAAAATATTCTGCAAAATATACCTTTTTTTTTCAAGACCGAATCGCAAAAACTTCTTTCACAACTTATCTCTTCTCTTATAGTAGTCTTAGCAAAGTTGCGTCTGCAAGTCTCCAATACTTGGCAGGCAATGATTGGGCATTGCGTATACTTGTCAGTATATTAGCGGCCAATATATTGTTCTGAGCACGTCTGGGCCAGATATTCACCAGCTTACAGAAAGTCAACTGAACGATGCAGTACAAGAAACTCTTCACAAACATGAGCAACAGAACCACAAAAAGAATTATAAGCTCTCTGCCATTCGCTATGATTATGTATGCCGCATAATGTCATTATAAATGACAGTATACCGAAGTGCCTGACTGAGCAGAACTGGTACTTATTGTATTATGTACACATAAATGGTGACACATGCGAGGAGCACCACAGTAGCAAAACCATGAAATTGCAGACACATCAGGCAGCATTGTGAACAATACATAAATACCTTAAGGGGATTTTTTTTGCGTGGATTAATTTTTGCGACTTTTGCGAATTTTTGCTAAATTCGCAAAATTAAATCCACGCAAAATTTATCAATATAATGTCATAAGCTGACCAAAAGCAAATACAACAATTTTTTCGATCAATAATTGATAACAATTTGCTCGGACTCATTCTTTCTCTATATGTGCATGTCAATAACCTCCTCTGCTTCTTTCGTTGATGCTTCTTCCCCTTAAGGTAAGTAATTTAGAATGCTTAATTAATGATAGAGGAAATGGATTCATAGAGCAATGTCTCTTACAAAAGTTACAAAGCAAAATTTTCAGAGAAGTTAGGAGTGACATCCAAGATGGTCATTTTTGGCCAATTTGTAACCCAAGATTGGTGCTGATAATAGTTTACAGGCATCCTGGTACAAATCCCATACAAGGAATTTTGACGCTTTTCGTTCTGGTTCTCAATGATACCGGCAAGAAAGAGAGCTAGCAGGCTAAGAAGGATCAATAAGATCACTAAGAGTGTCTCGCGCTAATTATTCAAAGTATTTGAAATCTTTGTAAAAGAATTTAGCAAGGCATTCAACCATTATGCTATTTTATGCTCGGCCCCAAAATTTTATGATAATTTCCAAAATTTTATACAAAACTCAAAATTTTACACTTTTCATTTTTTTGCCATCTGGGAGGCCTGCAACAACAACTGAAAGACTTACAAGACAACATTTTGTTTGGTCCCTTGTTTTGGAGCACTAGACAAAAGCGTTTATTCTTATAGCTGGTGTGGACCATGACAGTCTGTTTCCCACACACATTAACGTGGTTCAATACACAAACAGGGCCTAATAACGCAGCTTCTCTTTTCGGGCGATGATTGTTCAGATACAGAAATAGGGAATTTAAACTATAAATGACAAAAGGCTGAAAAATATTTAAAGTGTCATTCAACAGTTTGGATTTTACAACACCGCTAATTCACTAGATGATTTTGCTCAAACAGTGCTGCTGCATACATGTGGCATGCTAAAGATGTGACATATTTTCAACCTGTGGAGTAGGGCACGTGATTTATACGCTTTCGCTTCCTTTCAATAAGAATTTTTTTCCGCTCTGATCTTAAAACTCCACAAGCAATCAGTCCTGTCGAAGCAACGGTGTATTATTAGCCCCTGATCAAAGTTACCACTAAATCACACAGGATCATGCAAAAGTTGATACAAGCACTGAAATATATAGTCACACTACAAACAGGGATAGGGACGCACAGTCAAGATGAGGTGATTTCCGAACTTTCTTGCTACATAACCATTCTAAAGCATTGTGCAAAAGTAATTGGAAAACGTTGATTAACAGGAAAGGAATTGATAGCATAGAATAGCAGAAGGAAAACGTACATTGCCAATACTATCATAGCAGGGGTTATGAGCTTTCATTTCTTCAAATTGACTCTGCATATATCTTCGCTCAGCAACTAGTTGCGGATAGTGGTAGTCAAGCAGAATGTCGTATCGAAGCTGTATTAATTGATGATAAACCAAATGACCTACAGCACAAGAGAACATTCCAATCAACGTCAAGTCGGACAAGAATACTACCAGGGCAAAATCTAGCCCAACAGGCCATGCCTCTGGAAAATCATTGAAAGGGCATCCACCAAAAGAAACATGAATTCCACAGACATGCTTAGTTCATACTTATAATAAATTTGCCTTCAATTTTGTCCTCCTGAGGGAGAAACAATCACAACTAGCCCGTAAAATCAGAGAATTTTCAGTCAGAGTCTATCTTAGGGGGAAAAGGCACAATTTTTATGAAGGGCACACTGTTGCCTCCGATAATCGGAGCTAGGGCTAAAATAAGGCCTGACTACGTCAATATATACATATTTACATAATACATAAGATACCTGTATACACTTACGAGCTGTTCACATTATCTCAGTTCATTTCAAAATGAGTCATGCCTGAACACATTGCATGATGCATAGACATACTTTTCTTACAGGTACCTGCAGTGCAACCATTTATTATTGATGAAAGACCTCTGTTAGGAGCAGTCTAATACTGCGTTTCCACTAAGACGATAGATAAGGTATCGTTGCGTTGCGTTTCGGTTTTCATGACGATAGGTCGTTCTGTTTCCACTTGAAACTGCAAGCTACACACCT
>JAOBRC010701561.1:0-10444 GCA_027575255.1 Scolionema suvaense | reverse complement strand
ATTAGTGCACGAGTTTCAGAAGACCCACTCGCTCCGCTTGTGACTTGCGCTGCGTAGTGGGTCTTCGGGAAGACTAAGATGACCTGAAGTGATAGCAGCGAGTAGTGCGCCCTGAACAAGTGTTCAGCTTTGATCAAATTTCACTAGCGCTAATCTTAAATTTGTCTCCGTGAATTCTTACTAACGAAAGTACAGCTTCTGACAGTTCAAATGTGCCCTAGACCAAAGAGAGCAGTTGCAGAGTGTGTGAAAGTACTCCAAAATCATACATATGATATATGGTATATCATATATATATAATCATATGTGCCCTGGACCTTGTTCTAGGTGGACTTTGCCTTTTGTATTTTTGCCAAAAAATCGTCATTTTGGAGTGCTCTGGAAGCATTTTTGGAAGGAATTTCCTTTGAGCCTGGGGTACGATTGTTGATGCTGAAATAATATACAGTTAATATCTAAATAGTACCTGCAGTATCTATAATGTATTCTTCGAAACCAGGTAGATATTCATATTCATAAATGATTGCACGTTTATCCTACTTATGCACATGCACGATGTAACACCCAACATGTACTTTTAATTCTTTTAGGACTCCCACTTCAGTGGTCGAGTCCTATTAAATAAGGTCTGACGTCCGTCCATGCTTTCGTACGTTAGCAACGCATTTTCCTGGATACCCGCTCAATGAATTTTTCTGATATTTGGTGTGAAGGTGACAATCCGTAATTGCGGAAAAGTGATGGAGCCAGAACTTTGACAAAAAATTTTGTTTGGCTTGCAGGTGGCAATTAATGCCCCAAAATGGCCATTTTTAGGGTTTTCAAAGATATTTCAAAGTCCGTTCATAAGTTGTTTGCAGTTTTTGGTGTGAAACTGCAGGGCAATAGCACTTATGCTGGTGGACCATAATGTCATATCTGGGAAAACTCTCGTTTGGCTTTCGGGTGGCAATTTACATCCAAAATTGGCGTTTTTCATGGTTTTTTAGAAATATGTCAAAAGCTGTTCATAGGGGCAAGGTGGACTTTGCCTTTTGTATTTTTGCCAATCGTTTTTAGCTTTTTTCTCAGTGTGTCAAAAACTGTTCGTAGGATTCTTGTCGTTTTTGATATGAATATTTGCAGCAAATTTGCACATGTTGGGAACCATGTGTCTTGTCTCCGTAAAATCTCGTTTGGCTTGCAGGTGGCAATTTGGGTCTGGAATTGGCAATTTTTGATTCATTTTTTGGCATTTTTGGTGCGATTCTTCGGGGCAACTCTGCATATGTAATGAATCTTGTGCTATTTCTGGGGAAAATCTCGTTAAGGTCTTGGGTGTGATGATATACGTCTGAAAGTGGCTATTTTCAGTTTTTTCCTACTATGTCTAAAACGGCTCTTCCTTTTTTATCATTTTTTGGGTGGATCTTAGGGGTGGCTTACTATAATTGTCTGAAAGGGCCCCCGGCTTAAAAGAGCGCCCTGCTTAAATGAGCGTCCCTCTTGACAGCTGAGAAATGCGCCCCAGCTTAAATCAACGCCCCCTCAAATTAGGAAAGTGCCTCTCACTTGGACATTTGTAATGTATGATATGCATGGACGCTCACTCAGATTGTTTGGAACATTGATGAACAAAAGAAGAATTATCTTCAGTCAGATACTTGCTGTTTACAAACACATTCCATAATGATTTCTAAAATATTCATTAGTACTGGTATCTACTTTACATTTTTTGTAATGAGCGCCCTGGCTTGAATGAGCGCCCCTTCTGAAAGGTAGAAAATTAAATGATTGATTCAGATAATTGTGGTACTATATACTCAGGGTTCTGCCTAGGATTTTGTAAGTGCCGGTTGCTAGGAGATTGAGTGCAGATTATGTTCACTATGTTAAAGCTTGAGACCTATGCTTATGTGTTGGAGTGATTAGGAAACGCTGGAAGGAGTGGTGGGCGGTTGATGATAAGTACTGGGCGGTACCGCCCGGCACCGCCCACCGTGGGCAGAACCCTGTATACTGTGATCTATGTCTTATATCTTGGTAATATGTTGTTCAGCATCCAGGTGGCAATTTATCCCAATATTGCCTATTTTCAAGGTTTTTTCACAATATTTATAGAACCTGTCATTGGTTGTTTTTTATTTCTAGTGTGAATCTTTTGGCTTACTTCTTATTTTTTTCTTTGATCTTACATAAAGATTCTCCAGTAATTTTGCAGGAGTCCACTAATTATGTGACTGGTTTAATATGATAGAATTTATATAATCAAAAAGATCTTATTGGGCCTGTCATGGTGATGCTCTCACTCACCAGGTACTGATTGCAAAGTCATGTGCATGCAACTTTGATATTAGTAACTGGTGATTGAAAGAGTTCATATATGAATTTTATGCACAACTGTGTTACTTTCTTAATGTCTAGTTGATGGTTTTAGCTAGCTAACTATAATGACTGTTCGAGAAATAGAGACCAAAAGTTGCTTCAGCAATTGGTCTGAATCGCTGATTGGAGATCCACAAGGATCAGTTCGTTTTCCGTCCGGAATCTTTTAGTTACCGCTATAAGGACACGACGCTGTATGAAAACTAATTGACACACTTGAAAATAGCCTCTTAATTATTCCAATAAAGTGGCGCATACAACTAATTCCAATCCTATACTTGCTTGGTTTACCCTAAGCCCTAATGTGTTTTTTTTCCCTATTTATGCTCGAGCTCAACCCAATTTTCTAGGTGTTGTTGCAAGTGATCTTGTTGTCTTATGTATTACTGCTATTCCACTTGTTCCATTGATGAACACACCTTTGGATAGGAGTATTCTGAAAACTTTGTTAAAGGGTCATTGAAGCTATGTTTCCATAATTGACAAAAAGATTATCATTTAAAGTGGAATATGTCCACTGATCAACTCGTCAACTCATTTTATTACAGACCTAATTTATGAGCTGGGTAAAAACCATTGAAAATAGAAAAGGGAGAGATATACTGCAGAACTTTACTAGTCATAGCTGTCAGTGCATAAGGGTAATCAGTTGTTTGTTGCTACTAGAAATGTAGAGATTGTGCTCTAGTTGCTTATCACGATTGTGAACTCCCATAAAATTGGCTGTGAATGTTTTTCTCGTGATAGAAATGCGCATTCAGGGGGGTGGGGGGAGGGCATTAAATTGAGAATATGCATTGTTCGTTTTACGGCAAATTAGCTACCACGTCTCAGGCTTGTAGATTGTTTGCTTCTTATCAAGATATTGTTGTTATTATTTTGTTGTATTGCACGGATTGTGGTTTCACATTTATATATCTTTCATTTTAGACATGCAAAGTTATGTAAAGATAAATCGGCTAACAATGTTCTCATTCAGTTATATCAGGTGTGTTAGCTGCAAATTTTTTCCTTTTAATTTTTTATTTCTGATGGCAGTTGTTTATAAGTAGAGTCTCTAAAGCAAAGGTACAAAAGCTGGTTCTATCCATATTTTTTATTACATGTTTATTTTTATGGGAACCCCCAAAAGATGCCATAGTGGTACGGTATGATCCTTATTAACATCATGGCCCTAAAATTTCTAATATGCACTTGAGTTGTAACAATGTCCTATCTCTCTTGGATTTGACTGCCCTGGTAAGGAGTTAAAGAGTAGATTGTATATTTGCTTGAGGATTCTTCTAGACATCTTACCAAGAACACATTATGCGCAAATGGTTGCTTTATTCTAATGTTGTTTATGTCTTAATACTTGTTGCATGTGAACAAGAAGAGTATGAAGTCATTTAAAAATGACAATACTGGATCATTAGGGGAGGCTAAAAAAGGTTGAGACTTCAAATATCCATTTCTGTAGGACTCCTTTGTTTTGAATCACGATTATTTGATTAGTTGCAAGCAATTTTTACTTTCGCTTTTGCTATCTGTGTGCTACTATCCAGAGTTTCAACAAATGCTCATCTTTTTAGTGATTGCTTGCATTGGTCATATTTGGTGAATAATTATAGTAAACCTAGGCAGGTTTTAATGATATGTTTTTCAACTGACAGAAAATGGCGACTTCAATGAGAGAAGCGGATTCTATCCAGCCTCTGTTCCTAAAGATGGCAGATTCCGTCAAGTAAGATTGACTTTTGGTCTCCTCATTGTATTTTGTCTTGAATTTTGTTCTAGAATCAATCCTGGGGATTTGATTAATCTTATCTGATAATTTTGTCTAGAGATATCCTTTTAGTAAAATTGTGATGTTATTTAATTACCCTCTATATCCCCATCCTCATATGGAAATGTTCTGCAAACGGTTGTATTAGGATAAAATCTACCTAAAGTTATGGCTGGGGTGTGTGCATGGCAGATGGGGAAAACCATGAAGAAGATATCCCCAATACAAATTTCAAATATCTCCTCTGTTACCCAAGCAATGTATTTACCATTGAATATATAGCATATAGTACCAGAGCAGGGACGACTTGTCGAACATGGTAAATATTCGATTAATTGCCAGTGTTAATGAGGTGTAAGCCTGAAGAGTACATCTTTCAGCTGGATGCATTTGACACATGAGGAAGTGTGTGAAATACTAAGTAATGAAAATTCTGCTTATGAACACGAGGTTCTTCGTGGAGATTCGGAGTAATCATTTATGTAGAAATTATCGGCTGACGCTGGAACAAGCCAACCATTTCAGCCATGCTTCATATTATGGTCACAGGGTGCCTAGGTTGCAAAGCGTCCTGTTCGAATTCGTGCTCCTCCTCTCATCCTATTTTTTTTAAAGCAATCAGTTTGCCCATCAAAATAAGCACTTGTAGCTATATATATTAAAGTCGTAGACTTCTGATGGGATTTAATGTAATAAACAGTCAGTATTCGCAAACAAATTCAATGATCAAAACTGACCTTGCGGAAGCAAGCATGGCTCATGAAGGTAGGATCCAGACTGTGATGAAATCTGCCATTACGACCCATCCCTACCCCGATCAGAATATACTCTCCTTTTGATTATCCCCTCTGAAAGCAATACATTGCCTCCTCCCTTTAGTAATGTGTGTGGAGGTAAAACTATGGACGGCAGTTGTAGAGCAGCTGGTATGGTATTGACTATAGTCACTAAACTTGATACATTTCCTCATACGTATTTCATGGCAACTTTTGCATGTAGTGTTGGTGCCACATAACCATCTTACACCAACTAACATTGCCATCTCACATTGCCATCTCACTATGCAATGGGTTGCATAAAAATCTTCCTTCATTCACTCCCCAATAAGTTTCTGTTGACTCTTTCTAGTAGATGGCTTCACTCTTGCAATGCTTCTTGTTTCGATAGAATGTATTAGGCTAAAAATTCTCTTCTTACTCGCAATTTAGAGTAAGAGTGCTACAAAACCCCTCAGTCCTTGTATCTGTTTCCACTACACTAAATTGGGCTAATCTTCCATAAGAACCAAGTTCAAGATTTCTTGGAAGAGATTTCCAAGCATTTAAGCTTGCCTTCATGCAGCGAATAAAGCATCACGTTTCTGCTCTATAATCACTGATGGCAGCGAGAATAGTATTAGCAAATTACGAATGGGCCTGGAATTCATAATAAATGTTGCCCCCGTGCTTTCATTTGAGTGACCTCTCGGTGGATTTTTCTTTACATTTGCTTGTGGGTGAATATCACCTGCCAAAGTAAAATGATGATTTCAGCCTTTTTTTTTTGAAAGAAAATTTATTCAAGCTTGGTAGAATTCATTTACGTCTCTTATTGTGGTGGCAAGTAGACTAGTGCGTCGTCCTATAACATTCCTGGAAAGCAGTAGTTATTCACAGCATCATTTTGTGATATTTGGTGTGATCATTAAGAGAGGCAGTTGTAGTATATGACATGTGTTGCATCTGTTCTTTATAATTGTGTTATGTGTATAATATTCCCTTCAGTGCTGGTGAAACAGAGTATGGTCTAGAGACTGCTCTTGAAACTCGGTTCAGGCTGTTGAAGTGCTACGAAGCAGTTGAATCACTGAGGTAGTGTAATGACTTCTGTATGACTAGTTCTTATGCTATGTTGTCACTTTTCGTACCTTTTTGTTCGTGTTTTTTTTTCCTTTTCCTTGAAATGAGGTCTTTCCGCCCATCCACCTGTCCCTCTCCAACGCTGTTTCTCTGATATGTACTCCTTGGACTTCTCTGTAATCTCTCATGAAATTTGAACGACATAATCAAAACAAAACATAACCAAAATGACGGCGGATTTTCTTTTTAACTTTCGCTGAGTTTGGAAGTGGACGTTTATGGCAAAAAAGAGTATTATTGTGTTGTTGTTTTTTTTTCGAAATGGATGATGTAGTCAGATGCGAAACCGGATTTGAACGTAAAGGGACTATATGCTAGTCTATTCTTTGTCTAATCTTTTTTGTGAAACTTTCATAGCAAGTTTTGTTGCGTTATGAGGCAAGCGTCACATTTATAAAACTCTTGCGTATCTTAGAAAGATCTTGTTATTCTTGGCCGTGGCTGCTTTTTAGCCGAAATGGTTATTTTTAGGTGTTTTGATACGAACCGTTGGTTGTTATGATTATGACATTTTATCTGCGAGCTTCCATTGAGGCTCTTACTTCAGGGGAAAAGAAGCTGTAAATTAGACTTATCGTTTTTCAGATGGGGTAGGCCTACGCAGGGTTAAGGTAAATTGTCTTCGGTGAAGGTGGGACATAGAAGGCTCTGCGTTTAGACTCTCAGTGTCATGTCAGTGTTTTTTCTATGCTTTGACGCAATGATCCAGAGTAATTTAGTAAATTTTTGTGAGTCCATTAATTTTGCTATTTGTATATTCTTGTTTTGCTCAACACGGATTTAGTTCGGCATTGAGTCTTCCGTTATGTGCGCATACACCATAGTAACATCTGAAGTAAAGTACGTGCTCATATCGTGCATCTAATGTAAAAGACTGACTACTGATTATTGCGTGTGTTGTGTATTATCGAAGGAAGCGGACGGTAAGAGGGCTGATGGAAGGAAGTAAAAAGGAAGGGAATATATTTTTAAATATTTTTATGCTACCCTTACCTAAATACTTATAGTTGTTTGATGGTGCTGTTACATTAATAGTTACTTTGAATGGTGCTCAGTCGTGTCTCATATTTGAGGTTTGAGTACTGGTTAATTGCGGAGCGGAAGGCTATTTGAATCTGACCGGACCTGTATCCAGTTTTGGGCTTTTTTCTGTTTATGACGAAACGTATTCCTCTGGTTTAGGTTACTTGTAAGGGCCGGGGGAGGGTGTGGAGCAACATTTATCCGAGAGTGATAACAGTAAAGCGATTATACGATGAGCGGCATCAAATGAGAACCTTGTCAACGTTTTTATCTGCTGCTGCCTTTGGTGTTACTGTGTAATAGATCAAATTCATGGTTTACTTGTTCGCTGTGCTGCATTGCTGCACGTTCTAATGAGGGGTGACCTAATTATTTGCTTCGCGCCCCGCCCCAGTCCCTCCAAGCTAATGCATTATAGTAGGAAAGTGTGATGTTTCAAAGTAGTTTTCTTTGTTCTGGCGTAGGACACAAGAATCCTTTATGTTGTTTTATATGGGAGTAGGTCTCTTTTCAATACTTTATTGAAGGTCCCTGAAAGAACTTCCAGCGTACATGGTAATATTGTTATTTCATTTCTGCTTATTTCTAGTAAAAAGATCAATTTTCTTGGAATGGACCGTGAGCCGCAACCTCATCCAAATATCCTTCGACTTCAACGTTCAATCCGCTCTTTCGCTTCAAACTACCTTGCTGATAATATGTTTACTCTTCCTGGACTTCCGTCAAAAGAAAAATTCGCTGCTCTTCTTAGAGACAGAGAACAGGAGAGAGAGCGGAAGAAAGCCGAGAAACTTCTAGTCGAACGAACTATGTCCAGCGCCAGCATGAAGCGTCGAGTTTCGCCTGCGATGCAGTCTCTCCCGAATGGTTTTACTCATTCCCCGGATAATATATCACAAACATCAGTAGATGGGGCTTACACCAGTGATGGTTATGACTCCGATGCCTCTAGTTCAAGTTCACGTAAGGGTTCATCAAAGTTCAGGCCATGGAAGAAGGATATACGGACCGATTTCGCTGCTGTCTCTATATCCAAATCATCTGGAGCTGGGGATGGTTGGGGACCAGTTAATGTAACAGCAAATGCTGGCAGTGATCCGATAGTGCAACAAATTGAGATAATTCGTGGATATATGAGGCAAGCGAGACAGGAAAAGAAGTGGGATGAGTTAAAGATGTTTGAAGAAAATTTAAAGGAGTTAGAATTAGTTTATATGCAGCAACGAAGCTCCGGAGAGAGTTGATGCTTTTTTGTATTTATATCTGCTGCTTCTTCTATGATCTTCGCTATTTTTGTCTTCTGGTGACCTTTTTGCTTTGCTGTTCATCTTATGTCTTGCTTATAAAATGTTTTGTACTGTTTAACGGCTGAAAACGGCGTATCATCGAGATAATTTTGTTGTCTTGTTAGTTTCGTTGCTGAGGCTAAGTTTTGATTTATCGCAGAGTAGTTCTTAAATTTGGGCCTGTGCTTCTGATTGATAGGTATAGAGGAATCTTAATTCCAGGCCGTACGTTAGATAGCATCCCGTGCAGCTCGTGAACTTTTGATGTGTCTGTCTGCTATGCAATCTCTCCGAATAATCCTTGCAAATAGCTCCTCCTCTTCGACTACTTCTGTGCCAATGTTCATGTTTTCGGTAGTCACGTGACCAGAATCAGCAGCCATTGTGAATCAGGTTCATCGCCTATTGCTTGCTACAAGATTCTGTCAGTAGCCCACTCCATTCTCAAGGTATTTCATGATTTATGACTGGGTTGTTGCTAAGTTTCACTTTTTACTCATATCGATGACAGCAAAAGATTTATGATCTATAATCGTCTTGCATGCTCATCGCTATTTCACATTTGACATGATAATATCTGCTCGAAGCCCAGGCACGTTAAAGCTTCCGTAGGCAACAGTCTTCAAATATGTAATGTGTTGACAGTAACTGCTACCATCTAGAACATATATCGAATTATCCTCAAAATTTCGGAAATTATTTCTCAAACCTATCGAAGACAATAAAAAGACTGGATACTTTTGAGTTCTTGACAGTTATTCTTGGTAGACCTATATTCGAGGAGGCTATATGGTTATTTGACATTTGAAGTATTGGAATGTATGAGTCGTAGAGAAGGCCATGATTTTTAGTTCACGTTTTTCTATGTTTTGTTGGCGTAGTGACTTTATGACGTGCATTCTCTGAAATTATCAGTTCTTGCAATAAGCAATCGTGGCTACTTGTGAAGCGCATATTTTTTTGGCATTGGTGGAGAGTTTCACGCGTCTGTCTTGCAACTTGTAATGTGCGATACTTTCAGAATTTTCTTGCTTTCATCTTTCCAAAACTTTCGGGTGAGTTCATATCGAACATTGAAAGAAGCCGTGTTTTATTGTTCCCATTCTTTTTTTGTCAGAGTGTGAAACCTTTCCGTCTGCGCGACCGTTTTCGGGATGCGTTTTCTTTTCATCGCTCGTTGCTCGGTTGCTGCGATGGAAATAGCTCAAAAAGATTCAGTAATAGTGTTAGCCTTCGTACCAAACCCGTCACGACTTTGATCATCGTATACGATCTCTCAATTGTTAGGTCTTATACGAAGGCTATATTAGTGTGTGTTTTGGTGATTGCTTCGTTGTCTGTATCGTTTTATATTCTTCCTATATTTTTTATTTTTTATTTGTGCATAAGTTTTATATGTTTGTAGAAGTTTTTGGTTTGTTCGATGCATCAAAAAACGAAAGGAAAGTTCTGTTTTGATTTGCGTCACGGGTGAGTCGAAAATATAAATGGCTGACAATGACTAAACAGTATTCTATGGAGATTTTTTAGTTTTGCTGCAATCAATAAAAAAGTTTATAATAAATTTGGTTTACGAAAATAAAGTTGGCCGTAAGTACTTGTATGTTGTACTTAAGTTCCGTAAGTACTTGTACTTACGCAGATTATTGTACAGATACTGTATTTTTTCCCATCTCTGGTTTGTTTGTTTCTCTACCTTTTTGTCTTTAGCGGTAGAAAATTTTGCCTGGTCGTTGTCGAGAATGTTTGCGATTGCCATTCGTTCGTATAATTTGAAAATATTCGGGAGATTTTTTTTGGTTTCACTGAAATAAGGGCAGGATAGCTGCATTGTTGCGCATTTATTTTCAATTGTAAAGCGTTTGTAAGCTCCTTTTTTTATTACCCCCAATACAAATTTTTAGGATATTTAATTTGCTGGAAGGGGGAGAGGGGGGCGAAATACTACTCGCTGATATTTCTACCATGGTTTATCTCTGTTTTATTGTATTTTCATTGATGGCATTGATTGTTATCTTGTCTCAATATGATATCAGGATAATGTTTTTTATTGATTTAGTTACGTTTTTGGATGAGAGATATTTGTTTAATTTATTGGTCTGGCCACT
>JAOBRC010701450.1:0-10444 GCA_027575255.1 Scolionema suvaense | reverse complement strand
TCGAGATTTTTTGCTCGAAAAATCTCAATTTTTCTTTCATGCGCCGCTGCGCGGCGCACTCAAAAAATTTTCTAATTTCCCGGTTGGATCAGTGGCCCTCATCCCACTATTGAACAGTTGACAGTGACACAAAGCATTTACTTCTATTCGGACTATTGCGCCAGTGATCAAGCATCGGTCCGCATTCAGGAATGTGGTGGATTCTACACATATCAGTTCAACAACATACCGTGGTGGAGTTGCGACTATGGACTGTGTACCACTCCCTGATTGGTGCTTTTTTTTACGATTAGCAGTGGTTGCTTTGAAGGTCAGCTTTCTGGGCCATCTGGGCCTTCTGGGATGTCTCTGTGGGAGAGGCATGTGCACAAGTATTTATTTTATGATTACGCAGCAATTTTTAGCTGGCACATAAAGAAGTAGAATTTTTCGAAAATAAGTGGATTGTTGCGTCACCATGTAGTTTCTTTAAGAACGTGCATCCGATAGACTCGAGCACCGAAGAAGCCTGGCACTAGTGACGTATGAAAGATTGGAGATATGAAAGGAAGATGGATTATTAAAAGAAAACAGAATCTTGGTTACCTCTCCATGCCTTTTGTTAGCTGGCCAGATATTGTTTGGTGTTCGAGCTTCCATGTTTTTGTTGCCTGTTTTTGGGTTACTTTTCGCTGCTTTCTGGTTTCTGCTCTTCACGCTGTACGGGAATGTTTACGCCCTTTAAATCCCCAAATGCCTCTGAATAAGGAAAAGGGAGGATTTCAAGGTACTACTGATTGCTAGCAAAATTGCCTTCTTCATCCAGCATCATGGTTTCATACAGGTAGAGTGCTGATCATATTGAAGAT
Organism: Scolionema suvaense; assembly: GCA_027575255.1. Classification (NCBI taxonomy): domain Eukaryota; kingdom Metazoa; phylum Cnidaria; class Hydrozoa; order Limnomedusae; family Olindiidae; genus Scolionema; species Scolionema suvaense. The sequence continues at coordinate 9,596 of JAOBRC010701450.1, read as the reverse complement.
GAACCGGCTAGCGAGATTGAGGTTTTGTTGGTCTGATGAGCTGTGGTTGCTTTTATTACCATTTCGCTTTAAAATATTTCTTCCTAGCAATAGCTTATAGTACCAATAACAGCTATCTGTTGAAGTGGGCCTATGTTTTGTTTCCATGTATGGATAATTTGCGCGCATGTGCACAAGAGCAGTGTACTCGGTTTTTATAATCGCGTTTTTCTGTCATGCGCACTGCAGGCGTGTGCCAGTTTGGTTTTCGTATATGGAAACTTCAGTCATGAACGTTCTTTTCGCTGACTGAGTGCTGTTGGCTTTGTAAGCTGTTGATTCTGGTTAATCACATATTTTTTCTGTTTGAGTCGGTGCAGTGTTTCATTCAGTATTTATTGTATCTTTAAGTAAGCATTCATTTACGAGGCACTATGCATATTTTATTCGTCGAGTGAGATACACGCTTCGTTTTTGTAGTTACTAAGAAATTCCTCGTTGTCGACAATCCGCATTTTAATCTGGATCTCATACTTGTCTCCGTAGCGTTGGCGTGAAAATTCGTGAACTGCGTATAATAAGTATTTAAGAGGGACTATGTCTGCAATCCCGGACCGAATATTTTCGCCAAAATGGATAAATCCCTTCCCCAAGTTCAGTTTTGTATTTCGTTTCACCTTTGTCCATGCTCAGCTAACTCTGGCAACAACATTGATTCTAAGGGGACAGGGACATATTATCTACTTAGCGTCGAGAAAGAAGCAAATGCCAAGATAAGAGGTTAAACGGCGAAATATTACGTCCGTGGTGCAGTCTAATGTCAGGCTTTTCCTGTAGTATTACAACTTTTTGTTTGACAGCTGTTCGTGGTTCTGCGTAGATCAGTTCTAGCGATGCTCTCCAAATTCGCTCCGCAATGTTTACTAATTGTTTATGCTGTATTTGCTTGCTTCGATTGAATTTTTAATGCAAAGAGAACGATGTATCTCCATTGTCTCTTGCTAGTCATACGGGCTAATATGTTTTGAAACAGTAGAAAATGTTATTTTTCGTCATCTAATACACAGACGTGTTTAATGGTGTGGCACTACAATCGGACGATAAACTTAAATGTGCTCCTGTTGAATTGCGGTTTTTGGTCTACTACGGTCTTGAATGCTTACGCAATACTTAGGAAACTTGCGTGTTGTGCATTATTCCGATACATAAGAAATTTGTTGAAAATTAAAACTGTATATGTTGAAAATTAAAACTGTATTGTTGACTTTGTGAGAGTTCCTGCCCGAATGCAATATGGTACATAGCTTTCATAGTATGCATTCTTAATACAGGCTAGAGGAGCTTTTTTCGTGCGTAACAGTCTACTGATTTCGAAGATCGTGTGGAATGCAGTGCCACTGGGATAAAATTCATACAAATTGACTCTAAAAATGTTTTGTGATTTTGTTGTTATTTGTTTGTTTGATCGCCAACTGTCATCAAAATTCGCACACAGCTAGCTTTCATACAGGAGTCTATCAATCCGGATCATGAGGAATTTTTGTCTGACTCACAACACAGGCTGAGCATGGCCTGGGTCTATATGTAGATACAGTGTATAGAATTCTTTTGCTTTTTAGTATCCGATTAGATAGAGTAGGTTGCCTTTTTCGCAGAGCTGATCGCACTTCCAATATAGCGAAAGCATGCTTAGTAAAGTTTATACGGAGTGGTGTCTTCTGCTTAAACTCTAAATCGTGTGAAAATTCATCAGATGACGGTGCTCAGAGGAGGCTGAAACTAACTGGTTATGTCAGAAACAGGTCAAAGCTTTAACGCGCCTTCTGTTACAAAGTTCGACTTTTTTTATTGACTAGTACAGCGTGACTGCTTATCTACCAAAAATTGTACTATTGTGTTCTTTGTCTGGAAATACGGGAAAGCAAGTTGCAAAGATTTTTTTCGGTGCTATCATAAATTGGCAGCGAATGAAGTCGCTGTAGAGAGCCTAATTCTTCAAGATGCATGCCAATTCAAAGTAGTCATCTATTCATCGAATATGAATGTTTTTGTCAACTATGCAAAATTCAAAAGTGATATTCTGTATGCCATCAGAATCTGAATTGTTTGAACAGCATCTGCTCTCATCACAGTGTGTCAAGTGTATCATTTTTTTCATTTCATTTTTTCTCTCTCTTTTTTCCGTCATCATTAAAGTTGTCTGTTTGATATGTTGAATGCATTTCCTGCTCATAATTTTTAACATTTTAGGGGTTCTCCCCTACTTGGGGTGTGAGGGTTAATATTGACTTAACCAAGTCTCGCTTGTACATGCTCAGCCGAAACAAAACTCACTTCAACGACATAGATTATCAGAAATAAACGAACGGGAGCTTCGCACTCCCTGTCAGTGGATCTCAGCGTTCTGCTTGTTCAAGTGCGAAGCAGCAAGACGACTGATCAAGTCAAGGGTAGTAAGGCTAGTAAGTATTGTATAAAATCCTCAGCTATTGGAAACTTTATTGATGATACAAGGACAGAAAATTGAAAACTCTGGGTGATTTCATAACCTGGGTGCCTACCCCCTCACTCTCTACACTGCCTACTCTCATCAAGGGCTTCTAAACAAACGTGTGTTTAGAAGCCGTTGGAGACACGAAGCAACAGCAACGCTGAGGCTGGAGCTGGAAAAGCCTTTGCTTTTTCGACTAGCCTAGTCACTTGCCTCTGAAACCCAGAAATAAATGTCATCGGTTCGTATTTTGTGATGACTGCTGCTACCTTCAGATGAGCCACGTGGTAAGAGGAGAGGAGATATTGATTGTCTGTCACATTTTCCGCTCATCGCACTCCGGCTTTGGTAGATAGATCTGATGAATGGCATGTGCTAGTCTATCGCTTATAGGAATAAACGTGTGTACCTTATCGGGCGAAACTTTGTCGGGCGAAATTTTTCGTCGGGTGAAATTTTCGTCATGACCCCAAAAATTTTTCACTTTCACCCGACGAGTAATTTGGCCCACTGCACTTATTTCTTAAAAACACAATTCAAGTAAAGAGTGATATTTCTAGCCACAAACGGCTCATTTTTCAGCAGTTTTCTTCAAGTTTTACTTATCGCAGCACAAGCTCTCATTCGTCTTTGCGCGTCATGAAAGTCAATGGAACTAAATCCTCAAATATACTACGCTTGTCTGCCTTGAGGTGGGTGATCAAGTCTTGCCGGAGCTACATCTGGCGAGTAGTGTTAACCCTCTTTTAGTACCTTACTACAAGTACTGTTCAGATATAGTTACAACCTGCACACATCGGCCCTGCTGAAATAAACTTCGAACAAGTGAACACGTTACTGCACAAGACTGTTTGGTGCAGAGTGCTATAATCCATATATATGCTACTCGCTTCTGTGAACCATGGATGTATAAACCCCCATACATCCATGTGTGATCTTGTTCTAAAACCATTCTGACTGTCTTAGAATACTTGAAAACCAAGAACACCTGTTTTATGTGCAATATTCACGATGGGCGAAATTTTTCGTCGGCTAAATTTTTCATCGAGCAAAATTTTCGTCGGGCGAAATTTTTCGTCGGGCGAAAATTTCGTGACCGAGCCTAATATTCGTCACTTTCGCCCGACAAAGTTTCGCCCGATAAGGTATTCTATCGCGTTCGTCCGTGGATTTTTTAAGAGAAACCGTGGACGTATTCGCCAAACTATAAGTCCATGGAGAAACTTAGGTTCGAATTGTTTGTGTGGCGGTAATTTCAAACATATTGCATGAAAGTTGTTGCATCTTTTCAAAGCCAACATTATGGGGAGATATATTATATGTCTGGAATGATTTTCCACGAGATGTCCTCCTTAAAATTACATCACGAAGCAACGATAAAGTATAGGAACCTGTCAAGTGAGCACTGACAAGATGTGCCAGAAACTCTTGGTTGCATGCAGCCAAAAAAAATCCGAAAACCATCAAAATAATGCAATCTTTATCAATTATCTTCGAAGCAAGGTCAACTGGTATCTTGCGATGATACGTGCAGCATGCTGAAATGCTATTTTGATGTGAAAATAACTTCCCAAAAATTTATGAGAAGTATGCAGCCGCAAAAATATAGTCTCGCGAAAAGCTCTGTTTAGTATCGATCGCAAAAATTAATTCCTGCAAAATGTCCGAAAAATTCAACCACTAAAATTAATTCCTGCGAAAACTTCTTCCCTTGAGGCAATTCAAGTTGTGCCAACAAGCTGTAATAATTGTTTCTTAAATTTGTATAGACTGGAAATCATTATCTAAATATATGTAGGCTATGCTGTCAACTGTTACGTAAAATTATTCTGGTTGAATGACGGCCTATTCCACTGGAGTCCATGAGTGCATGGTTCCTTTAAGAAATTTAGTAACAAGATATTGTGAACAACCTTTGATGCTAAATCGAGGACTCAGAATCGTCCCTCTGGCCTAATAAATTGACTTTCACGTTTCTTTCAGAATCTGAGTCATATCAAGTTGAAGTGATGGAAAGTGTTCAAGTTGGCTGACCAAATAGACAGACGAGAAAGCACAATGATCGATCAGAGATGCAGAGCAGTGAGAGACGATTTGAGTTCTAGTTCTGATGTATAGGTTTTTTCGGAAGAAAGCAGTTGTTATAGAAACAAACCAGAGATGACCATACGCATGCCTTTCCATCAGCATTTTTTTTCAAAATGTGCAATGTCGGAATACGCAACTGTCTTGCACTATCTTAACTCTACAACCCTTCACAAAATATTTGGCACAAAAGGCTTTTTTCAGCCAAAATCAAAAATCCACTTTTTACTACTTTTGCCTGTAAAAGCACTTTGAATGGCAAGCACTTTAAGAAATTTTTTTGTAGGTGTTTAGCAACCTCTGTCTACAGTCTCAGTGCAGTTTCTAGCAATTTACGCTAGTAGACCGAATTCCACGCCCTTTGTTCTAACTAGTAAATAGCCCATAAATTATCAGATCAACTCTTCCTTTACTCGTGTGAGTGCATGTCGAGCGAAGCGTGGGTTTATCAGTCAGACTGCAGTTGTCTGTCAGATGAGAGTTGTTGCATGGTGAATATCTTAGAGTTAGAAGGGACTATGCTAGTCTAGTGAACATCGTGCCCCCTCGATAACAACCGATCTGAAGAACCTCTGAACATTTAACTCCGCAGATCAGGACGCAATGAACAAGTTAGAACCAAAAGTTTGTCCAAAATGGCCACCTAATTGAGTGTAGGTCTTTTAGTAAGTTTTTTTATAAGGTTTTGACTTGAAAACCCTCCGGGAAAATAAATTTGTCTGCTAATCAGAAGTGTCCGCCTTTTAGAGTGTCCGCAAATTAGAGAGTTTACTGAAGTTTGCTTCTTTTCTTTCAACTGTCTATTAGTTCACTGTGTACTAATTTCCATATGACGTGGGTATAGCGAATCGGTGCAGAACACTCCCCTCTTATCATCTTTTCAGGCTGAAAGGACAATGCCCCCAATATACTGCTTGATGGCAGTCGTCTATAAACACAACAAGACCACTTGAATATTGTAAGGACGACAGAAATACGTCTAATATAACAAAAATCTAACATTAAATGTTTTCAATTGGTCGCTGGTTTTATCTTCCGAGAGATGTTAGGTAACTTCATCTTTCACTCCTCGAAAGCACATTTTGCCCTGTTCAGATATATATACGGCTGCGATGCTTGGTCAGTGTAAAACTACGTGACAATTCCTAATTGTACTATTGGCATGTCCGGCTTACGTCATGGCTTATCTAGGGAGCTATACTTACAGTCCACATTGAATCGTCAGTACTTCTGTCCATGACTCAGCACAATCTTTAGTACAGTGCATGCTTCTGTAGCTGCTGAACTCTATGCTGGAGACGGCAAAGACTCCTACGGAGGGCTTATGGTAATCCACGGGAACGGAAACGAAAACGGAAACTATTACAGATCACTAAAAATGTTTAGGATTCGTGCTCCGCCGCTCTTCCGAAGGAAAATTGAAATAAAACAATCGTCGCAAGGCGTCAGCACACCAGCGTAAAGTTAGCCTCCTGAGGCTGCCTTCAAAATGCAGAATAATAGCGTAAATCCGCATTAGATTATATTTATCGTTAACTACACGATATACACAGGCAAGTGAACTCACATGTTACAGTGAATGCAAAATTCACTTCCTTGAATAAACATGTAACCTAGTCACCAGTTGTGAAAAGAGGACCAAATCAATGCGAAGATACAATTGCCATAGAAACAAAACAGACATTCGATTGTGGCGAAATGGTTATCGATTAGACCGCCTAATGCAGCAAGTTTTATCAAGTTGGTTTTATTGATAGACTGTCTATGCTGAAAGTCGAACGAAGTACGATACACAAAACTCAGTTCGATGTCTTATTAAGCAAGTACAGAAAGCAAAAGGACATTGCAGCAAGAAATATACACAGCGTCCAGAAAACATGTATATATAAACTAGCTATAACAATTTTATACAAATTTCGGCAAAACTGCACAAATAAACATTAAAAAAACAGCTGGAATTCGTCTCTTTTCTGTGAACAGAATTCAAGTAAATTTTCTATCCACGATATATAAGTCACGCATAGAAAAAGAATGAAAACTGCACTTTTCCAAAAAGAACTTCCTAACTTTTTAACGACCTGACTAGAAAATTAAACCTTTTCACGTGGACCGAAAAGTGAGAGCGAAGTTTCAGAGATGAGTTCTTGTCGTAAGAAAATTGATCTTTTCACGAAGATTTGTCAGAATGTCTCGAAATCAACCAAATGTATAGCAAAAATTAGGCAAATAGTACTTTTCGACCCATGAATTCATAACGTTTCCTCGTCCGAACTAGACTAATGACAAATTTGCAGTATATATCCCAGAAGCAAATTAGATCTTCGTCGCCAAAATGGGGTTCTTGAGCAGAAAAAATTGTTCCTTGCAAGATAACTTTCCCAAATATCTATAAACAAAACAAAAATAGAGAAAAAATAGCGCTTTGCCGCACTTAAATTCATATTTTTTGCCCGTTCCAAGACCAAAGGCCAAGTATTTCAACAAAAGAAGAATGGGTATTCCCCTTCAGAAGGAGATTCTGGAGGTGAGAAGATTGTTGTTTCAAGGATAACCACGCCTTAACTGTCGGCAAATCAACCAAAAATACAGAAAAATTGGGTAAACAGTGCTTTTCGGCAAATAAGTGCACAACTTTTCCCTTTCGAACTAGTTAGGTAGGCACTATAACGGAACCGAATTTGGATCTTCAACATCACAAGAGACTTTTCGAGGCGAGAAAATTGTCGTTTCAATGATAAATTTGCCATAATGTCATTTAATCAACCAATAAGATACAAAAATAAGGAAAATTGTACTTTTCGGCAAAAAAATTCAAAACTTTTCCCCGTCCAAACTTACTGAGTGCGCATTATGATGTACCCAAAATTGGATCCCTACCATCAGGAGGTGCTTCTTGAGGTGAGAAACTTGTTGTTTTGATGAAAAATTTGACAAAATGTCTTCGAATCAACCAAAAAATATCAAAAATGAGTAAAACTGTACTTTTCGGCATATAATTTTTCAAGTTTTCCCCGTTTGAACTAGCAAAGTAGGCACTATAATGGAACTGAACTTAGATCTTCCCATATCAGAAGAGGCTCCTTGTTGTTTCAATGATAAATACACCCTAACTGTCTGCAAATCAACCAAAAATGTAGAAAAAATGAGTAGAATTGTTCTTTTCAGCAAAAAAAGTGCACAACTTTTCCCCGTCTGAACTTATTGAGTACTATATGAGGTAACCAAAATTGGATCCCTACCATCCAAAGGTGAGTGTTGAGGTGAGAAAATTGTCGTTTCAATGATAAATCTGACAAAATGTCTTTAAAGCAACCAAAAATATAGCAAAAATGAGTCAAATTGTACCTTTCGACAAATACGTGTGCAACTCTCCTTGTCCCGACCACAAAAGTGGGAAATTTGATTGCAGCAAAAATGCATCTTCCCCGTTAGAAAGGGGTTCTTGAGGTGAGAAAAGTGTTGTTTTGATGATATCTACGCCTGAATTTTCTGTGAATCAACCAAAGATAAAGCAAAAATGAGGAAAATCGTACTTTTCGGCAGATATCACCAAAACTTTGTTCCAAATGGTTACGTATGCACTGTGATAATACCAAAAATGGATCTCTACCATTAGAGGGGCTTCTTGAGGTGAGAAAATTGTTTTTGATGATATCTAAGCCGAAAGTGTTTGTAAATCAACTTAAATATAGGAAAAATGAGGAAAATAGCAGTTTCCTACAAATAACTGTCTAACTTTCCAGGTGCTTATTCGAAACCTAATAAACCTTCCCTAGAACCAAAACTGAATGTTAGCCATCAGAAGAAAGTTCTTGAGCTGGTATAATTATTCGCTCCATGGTAAATTTGTCAAAATACCACAAAATCATATCAAAATTTAGGAAAAATTAGGAAAATTGTACTTTTGAGCATTTGTAATTTTCGGTTGTTTTACAGACACTTTTGGTGTATTCTTCATTGAAACAACAGTCAGTTGTTTCACTTCAAGACGCCCGTTAGGATGTGGAAGATCCATTTTTGGTTATTTTCAATTTTCTCTTTTTGTAGTGGGGACGGGGACAAGTTATGAACTTAGGTGCCGAAAAGTGAAAATCCGCTTTTGGTTCTGTCAAATTTCTCACTTTTTCAGTTGGGACGGGGACAAGTTAAGAAGTTAGGTGCTGAAAAGTGCCATTTATCTTATTTTTACTATATTTTTGGTTGATTTACAGACACTTTAGGTGTAATTATCACCAAAACAACAATATTCTTACCTTATGAAGAGCCTTCTAATGAAGAAAATCAGATTTTGGACCTGTCATAGTCGATACGTAACCAGGTGGAACGAGGAAAACTTATTAAAGCCATGTGCAGGAAAGTGCAATTTTCCTCAACATTGCTATACTTTTGGTTGATTTAAGGACATTTTACCAAATGTATCATGCAAAGAACAATTTTCTCACCTCAACAAGGCTTTTCTGAAGGTGAGGATCTATCTTGGTTCTCTAATAGTGCATGCTTAACCAGTTGGAATGGGGAAAGGTTATGGAGATATTTGCAGAAAAGTACAAATTTTTTGCCATGTTTTCGGTTGATTTACAGACACTTTAGGCGTAGTTTTCATCAAAACAATAATTTTCGCACCTTAAGAAGTCCCTCCTGATGTGGAAAATCCATTTTTGGTTCCGTCAAATTTCTTACTTTTGCAGTTGGGACGGGGACAAGTTATGAACTTACAGAAGTTAGATGCTGAAAAGTGCCATTTACCTCATTTTTGCTATATTTTTCGTTGATTTACAGATACTTAAGGCGTAGTTATCATCAAAACAACAATATTCTCACCTTATTAGGGCCCTTCTAATGGGGAAGATCCGATTTTAGACCTGCCATAGTCGATACTTAACCACGTGGAACGAAGAAAACTTATGATGCTGTAAAGTGGAATTTTCCTCTTTTTTGCTATACTTTTGGTTGATTTACAGACATTTTGGGACATTTATCATGGAGAGAATAATTTTCCCACCTCAACAAGACCCTTCTGAAGGTGAAGATCTATTTTTGT
>JAOBRC010701339.1:0-10445 GCA_027575255.1 Scolionema suvaense | reverse complement strand
AACATGATTTCACGTCTCCGACCGATGGTTGGAGACGCGAGTGGCCGCTGGAGACGTGAGTTAGAGTGCTAGTGTTAAGACCACAGCTAAATATCACACACCTCTATATCTACTTAACTGCAAGCAGACAGTACACATCACTTACCGAGCACCAATGGTGACTCTAACAACATTATCGAGATGCGTTTCACACCACTCCTCCACCTGGTTGGCAAGTGTGGCGCTAAACAGACATCTCTTTATGTTCGGATTATCACAAGCCTGATAGATTGTAGCAATCTGTTCAATAAATAGGAGAGAGAAAGTAAAAGGAAATAAGCTAACTCTAAAACCTCTATTCCATGAACTTTCCAACCCTCCTTTCAATGACAATCAATTTTAACAATCTATAATTACGTGTTTTTTATTGAAGGCTGTAAAGTGAAAAAAAAATAGAACAAAGAAGTTGTCAAATTTGAAAGCCAAACAAAGCACTTGTCAAGACATGAAGACTAGAGATTAAGCAGTTCTATCAATACGCTGCAAAATTCCACTTGAGACCTATCCAGTGTTTTGCAATCCCATAATAGACCTTAAATAAAATGAATGCATGGGAAATCTAACATTTTCTTTTAAATATCCAATTTGTAACAACAGTGATTGTTTTATGAGTTCTTGGTCAATCAAGTATAAAGAACAGTTCAACAGAGAGAAGTGAACAGTGACTAAAAAAAATAAACAACAGCCAAGAATAAATCACCTAAAATACAATGCACATGATAGAAAAAGGAAAAGATTAGCCCAGTGAGCATAACTGGTCATTTTAATAGTGTGCAGACTTTCCATTCACTGTGGAAACTCCAAGAAAACGACTATTATCGTTAAAATTCTACTATTTTAATAAAGAACATGGAGCAATTGATACAATTATTGCGCTTAAGTAAATCAGATCGCTTTGCTACTAAGTTGAAGTTAATCTATCAGTATACCATACCATTATTTGCAGTCTAATTATTTTCGAATGGTACATTTATTTACTTAAAAATATACACAATATTAAACACCCTTTTAAAAGCTATAAATAAATGCTACATGGCTCACCAGAAAATAGAGCTCCTGCTGTAAAGCAACAATGACATCTTAAAGGCCAGTTTCCAAACAGCGGAAAATTCAGCGCGGAATTTTCATTTCACGCAATAAAATTCCCCTCACGAACTGAAATTTCATTCAAACTCAGATTCCGCCAGAAAGTGGTGAAACTTTCTAGCGGAAGCGGAATTCCGCTTGAAATTGATCACTTGCTTGTAATAAGCTAACCTGAAATCAGATGCTCTTCTTCTCATGGGAGCTTGACTGGCCTATTCCTGTGTTCGGAATGAGCCTCCCTTCCCTCTACAGGGATGGAGAGATCTGGTCCCAGGTTAGTAATAAGCATATTGTAGTTGATTCAAGCTTCAACAAAATGGCGAATCTTTCGTGCAAAGAGGACCAGGTCTGGCAATAATCAAGCCATATTTAAGTATGTGGCTTGTAACTACAGGACAACTAGCCTTTATCAGTCTTTCAAATTAATAGCTCTAAATTAGAATCAAAACCATTTGCATGTCCAACAAATAGATACGTTTATCTTCGCGGTTAAGTTGTTATCCACCCTTAAATTCTGATCCTGGTCAAACTCTCATAATTTCAATTTGCCAAAATGCATAAATATTATATGAAGATTGAGCAATAAACCTATGAGACATATACTGTGGTTGCTTTCAGGTTGAATAGGAGTACTTTTGCCCAAAATATTCAAATTTATTTTCAGACTCCTGACGGATCCTGTCCCCTTAATATGTAGCATGAACGAGATATCTGCAGAATACGCAGGCCTTTCACTGAGTATTTTCTTTGGTCAGTGGTGTATTTGTAGTGTGCAATGTACTTCGTCGGCAAATATTGGTTGCTGTTATTATTTTTCTTTTGTTTCCATTTAAATACTTACAGAGTAATTGATTTGCAAATGCCTCCCTGTTCGTTCCTGTTTATGTAAACGGTATACTAGCCTGGTAAAATATGTGTTGAATGACTACTTCAAAGAGACTATCAATGTTTAAGATCCGAAAAAGGGGAATAGGGATAGCAATAACAGAGATACTGGAGGCAAATGGCCTCAAGTGACTGAAGGTGTGTGTGAAGGTGTGCTGGTGTGATCACACACCTCTCGCGGAGAACACTGAATATGAGTCCAAAGCACAAAAGTACGAACATTCGTGAAGGTCATAATTGATAGATGCACTGTACTAACTGTTGATGTGCATGATGATCACAGCAAACAGAATTCAGGAGCTCAAAACTATTGATGTTTTCTAAAGTGATTTTCGCCTGGAAAACAATGAAGCAGTCGACTCACTTGATCTCTGAAACCAGCAGGCCCACCTTCAAAGAGCTTGTCCCCTTCATCTAAAACTAACCATTCAACCCTAAAAAAAAAACAATGACACTTCGCAATTAGTAGTGTACAGGAGAACTTTTTAACTAACATTTTTGTACCTAAGAGCTCGTAAAGGTAATAATCTGAGAACATACTTTTCTTGGAAGTCTATATCAGCTCAGCTAAAAATGTGAATCTCCTACATCAAAATTTATAATAAGATGATCATCTGAATATGATAAATGATTTATAAAATGAACAAAAACGAAACACACTTGTTGAGTTTTAGGAAATCATAGGTATACTAAGTAAGATCGTAAAAAAAACCTGCGTTCATATGAATAATGGAAAATACATATGCCTAGAAACAAGAGCTCCACAATAAGAGTAAGCAGAAAACATATGGTTCGACAAGCTTCACGCAAAGAAGGAAAATGAGTGTACATCATATGAAAAACTTAATAAAAACTTGCTATAGATGGCCATAAAAACCAGATTAAGAAAAGTTCCGAAGCAGTAACAACAATCAATGAAGGAAAGGCCCAATTTGATCAACTTGATAGATACGATGTTAAACAACTCATGTTAAACAACTCACAATTGACGGTAATGGCAAACCCGTGAGACTGGCTAATTTCAATCACAATAGAATTTTCTCAGACATGAAATAGACTATTTAACACAACAGCTGAGTTATATCCGGGACTTTTTATGACAATTAAACAACCTATGAGGAAAATGAAAAAGCTCATGTTTATGTTTGACGTATATCATTCTTCGACATCAGGAAAAATCACACATTTCCCCGAACATCTGCCAACTTCAAGTTTTTTCAACAACGATCGAATATGTTCTGCGAGATTATAAGAGCTTATTACTAGTTCGTTATTTTTTATATATATTTCATAAATATTATATTATTATATTCACATTTTTTTATTATTTGGTTTTATATTTACTTTGATAGGTACTTCACAGATAGCCACACAAGATAACAATGTCATCAGTCAAGCATTATACTTACTATGGGCAGTGTTCAATCCAAAATATTTAAATGTGAACATGAAGACTTAACACACATTCCTATACGCATGCACTGTGATAGTATCATAGAATGAGGTGGACCAAATTATGAGCATCAGCTGAGCATAAGCTATTTTCCTATCTAAAATTTGAATTCTAAAATTTCTAAAAATTCGAAAGTGGAACCTATGGCAGTGGGTGTATTATTTTCCTACACAAACGTGTTTTATTTTTATAATTAGACAACATTCTTGTTAAAAAAATACTTTTCTCAATAAATCTCAAAGACACATGATTCACATCTTGCAAGCTTATTAATGAAGGATCAATGCGCCACAAAATAAACAAGAATAATGAGCCCTTCCAGTTTCTCCGATAATACGACAAACACAAACAAGCACGGTTACTGTTGCTCATACCAAATACCCTACAACAACCAAATGCAAGCTGAATGAGAATACTGCTTCTCAGTTTCCAATCAAAAATCACAAAATATAAAATCCTACATAATGATAAAGGGGGCAATGTGACAACAAAGACAAAAGGCTCAACTTTATGTCACTTAGCTTTCTAACGTTCCAATGAAAAAGATAAAAATCTCAATATGGGTCCAGTCCTAAATCAGGTAAGGCCAACAACAAGAGACAAGTATCCCCAATGGGAATGCCAGCCACATGTTTGCCAACCGGCCATTCAACAGTTTATATATATTTACAAGTTGCATAAAGCCATGCAATCCAAGATGTGGGACAAAAAAGTGATTCTTACAGACAAATATGACACAACAGGCACCTACCAAGCACCTTTCTACCACAAGAAAACGGTTGTAGAAACTCAATCCTGAACTGACTTAATCGAATGATGCAGGACAGTATTTACGTATTGGACAACTCCATCTGTAAATTTCTGCTGCGCTTCACTCCTCCATTGCTGTATTTCCAGTGTTTTATGCACTTTGCTAAGAAGAGATTTTTCTAGCATTGTAACAACTTTCACAAAGACTCCTCCAGTTGAAAGTTTAAACACTTTAAAAAAAGTAATGTAAGCTTCGGCTTTCAGGGCTCTGCATAGGAACCACCTGGACATGCTTCAATAAACTCAATCTTTGCATGAAAAATGGGGGTAGCTCAAAGTGCTCGGATAAATACCTGCACAACTATTTACAGCCATAGTACGTAGCAGGGCATACATCCCAGAAGGACACGCTTTTATTTCACTTTCACGAAAGGGGCAAATCTTTATAGCTTTTTTCGTTTTAATCCATAAATGCATTTGATAGTGGATAGCAAGATCGAGCCGCAGAAATAAGGCCTGAGTGGGTCAAAACTAATAAAACACTCATTTGATAAACTTTAGCAGCTGCAAAGTGAGCCAACAGTGCTATTCATGACACTTACTTTGATAGCTCAATAAGAGGTGGGTCTCGCTGCAACAGATATACCAGTCTGTTTGGAGTAGTAATGAGAATATCTGAAAGAAGAACAAATCGCCGAATTAGTGAACTCCACCAAATATAATAAAATACCACAGACAGCCAATAACAACAACATAATGAGCATAATCCTGTGTCTACGATGGTTCATAACAAAATAGCTGAAAAATAACTATTTTTATGTAAGAGTTTAGCCCAAGCTAAACAAGCATTTTCTCAGATGTGATATGGTCCACAACATAATTAAAATATCTGCGACGTTTCCAACCAAAAATTAAAAAAAATACATAACTAAATAAATAAATAAATGCACCTAGAAACAGTTTCAAAAAACTCTAGAAAGGCCCATTTCCGACCTAAAAAAACTGCACCCAATTTGAAACAGTACTTTCTCATATGGGATACATAGCATGATTACAACTGCTACTAAGCTCCACAGACACAACAAAATACAAACACGTACTGAATGGATCAAGAACTATTTTTTAAAAAACCTGAAGTGGCCATTTTTGGACAAAAACGGCCATGCCTAAGCCAAATCAGAGTTCCCCAGAAATGATAGATGATCCATATCAGAACAAATCACTTCCCCCACTTTTTCACTAAAACTTGTCAAAAATGTAATAAACAGATTTCAAAATATTTCTCAAAGCCTTAAAAGGGGTCACTTTGCCCAAGGGGAACAACAGTTTTCTCAGAAGTGGTACACGGGCCATAAATACAAATGCTATCAAGTTTCTAACAGAAAATTACAAAAAAGTTACAAACGCATCAAGAAATCTTTTCAAAAAACCCTAAAAATGGCCCTTTTCCGACAAAACTGAGGCAAAGAAGAGTTTTGCCACAAATGACAAGTAGCGTGTATTATAACTAACATTGCTATAAAGTTTCACACCAAAAATTACAAAAAAGGAATGAATGCATCTTGAAATATTTTGAAAAAACCCTAAGGGCTATTTCGGGGCATACATAAAACGCAACCTGTAAGCTGAACAATAACCTTTTTTCAAAATTCCGTCTCTGTCACTTTTCTTTGATTAAATTCATTTGAAAAAGCCATTGAGAAATCCAGAAAACGGCTTAGTGACCGATGGACGGGCAGAAGACCTCATTTTATAGGACTCTTCCACTAAAGCAAGGAGTCCGAAACGAAGCAAAAGGAAATTCATTTAACAAGAACAGAAAAGAATCCAAAATGGATCAAAGTTAATTTGTCGTCCCTTGAGATGGTCTAGTAGTCAATTATTCAAAACATATTCAAGGCCAATCAGATAAGGACTTGACCAGGATTTGAAGCTATTGTGGAAAGAGAACATCAGAAATTAAGCACAAAACTAGCCAAAAACTTATCTTCAATTAATTCTGTTGGATACAGTCCCTAGAAACAACATTTTAATGTTCTACAGAAAGAGATGTGATATTAGATCATAACATAAAAAGAAAGTTCTTACCACAATGTCTTGAATCAGCAACCCCTCCCCCTCAAGTAAGCCCCCCCCCCTCTCGAATAACTGTGCACCCTAGAAGTTAAATTATTGAATAAGTGCCCCTCGAATAAGTCCCACCCTTCAATCTTCTAAGACCGGCACATATTCAACACGAATGTAACTGAAATGTGGAAATGACAAGAAATGTATTATACACCATTCTGTTTTAGATTTTGTTTTTACTTTTTGTTTCTTTTTTGCTGATAAGAACATTGGAACTTTTTTCTTTTTAACACATTGCGTACGGTGGACAAGTATTCTCGTTTTAGGGACCAATTTCAAGCACCAATCTTTACAGTTCATTTTCTAGCATTTCTGTTTGTTTTTAGGCAGTGGCCATAGGCGCATCTGAAAGAACGCTAAATTTTAAGTCACTTTAAGCTAAACGAGTCGCCTTGCCACAGATTGACTGCGTCCATCGGTGGCTGCGAAAGTCGCAAAAATGTGATTTTTTTGGCCAGAAATCCGGCCACTTTTCAATGTCCTTCCGTAGTCCACGTGTTAAATTCCTTCCAAACTTATATTTCAAATACCCGCCAAGCTCAAATAAGAGCCCACCCTGGAGCCTCAAAAATTAAATTAAATAAGCGCCCGGCTGCTTATTCGAGGCATTTTGGTAACAAAAAGCAAGCCAAACAGGATACCATGCAGGTTAGATCATTGCATCAATAGGTACTAATTCTAAACACCAGAACCTGACAATGTATCAAAAATTAAAATACTAAGATCCTTCATTGTTTTCTACACAGATATGATCACCTCTGATAAATATTTCTCTGCACTCTACATGCCTGGTGTTAAACAGGTAGGAGATGATATCAAGGAACTCAATGTCTATAGAAGCTTTTGCAACTTTTCTTGTCAAACAAACACAAGACAAATATCAATTAGACTCACCAAATTTAAATGAAGACTTTGTTTCAAACGTTTTACTAGCAGAGTTGTCTTTTGTAAGAACGTTGATTCGAAGATTTATGCCCTCGTTCATTCGAACAAACTCCCTGTAAATCTACAGGAAGAAAAATAAACAACGGTAGGCTCAGGCATCCAAATCACCAGATTACCAGATAACGGATTGATCTTTGATTCTTCTTTATGACATGTTGAAATAAAAATTTTCAATTCAAAATTTACTTCTGGATAATAGCAACAATCACACCTGGTGAGATAAACTAAAAGCCCAAAATGCCTTTCACATGTATTACATGCCGCAAGTTTATGCGAGTAACGATCTCCCTAAAAAGCATGCAAAGGACATCAGTAACTCATCTGTATTCAGAGCTCAGATGATGTTGAAGACTCGACAACTTGCAGTTAAAATAAACTATTTATTTCTAGATCAACAAGTTACAGAAATAGTGGACTCCAGCAAACTTAATTGAGAATCTCAAAGAATTACACATAATCCATAAGACTTGCACAACAAATGACAAAAAACTTCTCTGCTCTTGAAACATTATGAAAGAACCCTGAAAACAGCAATTATTGCCATAAATGGCCACCCACATGCTGAGCAACATATTCCCAAGATATAAAACACGGGTCATAACAGAACTTTTGTTGTCCCTAAGATCCACGCCAATAATGAAAGGATAAAACACCGTTGACAAATTTGGAAAAACTCCAGATGTATGTTACCATCCACAAGCCTGACGAGAATTTAATCAGACACGGCAGATGGGTCATAACATATGCAAGTTTCCACGAAGAATCACACCAAAAATGATGAAATACAGATGAACCGTTTATGACACATCGGAAAAATCAGGGAAAATAGCTAATTTCAGAAGAAAATTGCCACCCACAAACCTAACAAGATTTTCCTTAGGCACATGGTTCACAGCATATGCAGAGGTGCCCTCAAGATTCACACCAACAAATGATAAAAAGTGGATGACAGATTTTTGACATATATTTGGAAAAAACCCCTTGAAAATCAGCATTGTGGACGTAAATCGTCACCTGCAAGATGAATGAGATTTTCCTCAGACATGGCACACGGTTTATAACATATGCAGACTTGCCCCTAAGAATAACACCAAATAAGACAAACGATGGATAAACTATTTATGACATATTTGGAAAATCCCTGAAAATAACCAATTTTGGACATACAGTGCAGGGCACCGTCGCATTAACATAAATTTCCGAAACAGCGGCCGAACGGCTCACAAGAATTTCACGAGAAATTCATGAGCGGTTCACAAACGGCTCACGAACGGCTTACCGGATCCAATGGCAACGGAACATTCCTTGATTGCTTGTCAGAAAATTCTGTATGCGGAACTTTCCTTAATTGTTTCTTGTAAGCTTTCGTAATTTCCGATTTTAATCGGAACATTCTGATATTCACGGAGGGATCTTAATTGAATTCTGTTAAAAGCAGTTTTGTGTGGACTAAAGGAGTTGGGCAATGTTATATACCACTTTCTGCGACTAAACGGCTTCCTGATGATATTATTAATTTTTATTTTAGTTCCTTGTGCTGCTGTTCTCTGTTTTTGGTTCAATCACTTTCGGTTTTTATGGCTATCTCACAATGCGATTATTTCTTTGCAGCTCTTACGGCCTTCTAAACACGTCATTCAGTTCTTACGGCTTTCTTATGATCTTACTTTATTAGTTCTTATAGCTTGCGTACGATGGTATTTTAAAAGGAGCCTCGGGTCAAATTATCTGGCTCTTATTAAAAAAGGAAATAGCTTTTTTTTTCAGGCAGCCTACTCAGGCGAAGTGCAGTTTGACACTTTAAATTGGCTTATCCTTTGCTTGTGGTGCCATGTACGTCATAAATTCAGTCTTGCGCATGCTCCCGTGGTTATAGTGCAAATCAATAGATTTGAATAGTGCAGATAGCGCACTTGGAAGATTAAGATGAGGGATGCGTCTGGAGCCCATAATTTACTCTTACTAAACATTAACTCAATAATATTAATGCAATTTAAATTCTTTAGTAATACAGAGACTTTGATGGTAAAAATTTTGAATTGGATCATCATACCAAGAGCGCATCAAGAAAATTTTCAAGACCATTGTTATGTATTCAATATAAAATAGAAAGATGTGAAACACATGTTTATAGATACGAGGAAGCCGATCAATCAAAGTACAATAGAAATGTTTATAACAAAAACAAATCTTCTGGATCTAATATTCAAAGGAAAATATATGCGGAGCATATATCTATTAAAAAGAAGTTAACATTTTGGCAACTCAAGCGAAACGCCTGCATGTAGAAATTTTTCTATTATGTACCAAACACGTCCAGTCGTATGAAATTCAGACATAGAAATGAAGTGCTAACTCTAAATTCCGTAATAAAGCAGGCTTGGGGGCTTTGGGGGAGCGACGTTCATTAATCGTGGCAAATTTTGAGACGCCCCTTCTCCCTATTTTCACCCCCACGTTTATTAATTTGGCAACTTTTATATTTCATTAAATCCAGATAGTTCATACCCTGACCCAGAGTTTTCTAAATAATAAAGAGTAACACGTCTCTATCCAACACATACCCCTTGTTTTTCTATGAAGCCTTAAATTCGAAGACCCGGCAGTTTTACAGGTAACACGAACCTCGAAAAACCCTCTCATACCCTATCGCTTATTTCGACCTCCCGTTTATTAATTTTGGATATTGGTCAGATGCCCCCCCTCTCTTAGACTAAAATTAGCCATTTTCTTCCTCACTCTCTACGCTCTCTACACAGGCATAACAAAAACTCCCTGTAGCGATATCAGTGAACACAAGATAAAAAACAAATTTAAACGATATATGCTTGCAGTGCAAAAAACGAAATGCTTCTCAGAAGATTTCAAGCCACGATGGTAATTATTCACGCGCAGAGACGACATTATTTGACCAAATTAGTTAGTGCAAAACATTCTATGAGTTAAAGTCAATGAATTTAGGAAAAAATTAACAATAACAAGATGACCTTCGCTTTTTTAGAGATGTTGTTCACGTACGAGGGCAGTTAACGTAGACAAACTAATCCCTTAAAATTACTCTCGTGAAATTGCAGACTTTGCGCTAATGGCCTCGTGAAGCTTCCGTAATTGGTCCCGTGAAGTTGCAACAGGCGGTCTTGCAATAATTGCCTCATGAAGT
>JAOBRC010701117.1:0-10446 GCA_027575255.1 Scolionema suvaense | reverse complement strand
TGCTATTCTGTTCTTGTATCTAATGCAGAGATTCTCAATTAACTTTGCGGGAGTCCACTAATTATGTGACTTGTTTTTTCTACATTCTAAGAATCTCATGGATTTTGTGACTCCTGTTTGTCCAATTTCTTTTACTCTGTGTATCATTGCCGCCTGTTATTACTTTTATTTTCTTTTGTCTGTAGAAATGGCTGTAATGGAGGTTGTGGCCTTTCAGGTACGACTGCGTATGCATCGATGTATCTTCTTGTTTATAATATCGATGCTTCGATTTAGCTCATGTATGATTGTTTGGTGCCATTGGACGTCTCATGTAGATGTTTACCTGCTGGCCATTACATCGCAGTGTTAGTCACTCTCTGGAGGCAACGTTTCTCCCTATATAACTTTCTACCTGGAGTAGCATCACTCATGACGATTGTTGTTTGTTTTGTTCATCTTATTGCCTTCCTTTGTTTGTGGGTCTGCAGGATATTGGCGTCCCAGTTTGCTTGGTTTCTATTGTGTTCTAAAAGCCCGATGGCAATATTGATCATAGTAGGCTTGTCTGTAGCTGAGATCTATCACATGCCTAAAAATTTGTACCCATTAGCTGATTGTGATTATCTTGGGATTTCGACTAGTGGTCAAGATAATACTCAATGACTGATTACGGAGGACCGGAGTAATGAATTTTTATTTGGAAATTTCCTAATTTTCAATGACTGATTACGCAGGACCGGAGTAATAAATTTTTATTTGAAAATTTCTTAATTTTCAATGACTAATTGTGGAGGACCGGAGTAATAAATTTTTGTTATGACTGATTACGGAGGACCGGAGTAATGAATTTTTATTTGAAAATTTCCTAATTTTCAATGACTGATTGTGGAGGACCGGAGTAATAAATTTTTATTTGAAAATTTCCTAATTTTCAATGACTGATTACGGAGGACCGGAGTAATGAATTTTTATTTGAAAATTTCCTAATTTTTTGACGCTTCACGTATGGCACTTTTTGGATATTTGATGCAGGTCTTGCTTACACTGGTGTGTGTCAGTACAAAAGGAGTCATGCTACAAGCAATGATGTCGGCTTAATGACAGCTCTTACCGTCGCTCATGAGATGGCTCACAAGTATGTTATCTGCTGTGCTGTTTCTTTAAGGGCTGTGGTAGTTTGCATTTTACTTTTAACTGTTGCTAGTGACAGAATAGTTCTTGTTTTTGGAACACTTTTCACAACCACGGAAGTATTATTATTTTGATCTTATTGTCATGACTGATTTCTAGGATTTTGAAGTTCACCAGCTGCATACTGTTCGTCATGATCGAAAGCCTTTTAGATGACAATACCCGCATGCTTCCTATTTCTGACTTCAGTAGCTATTGTCTGCAGTCTTTCAATGATGTCAGTGATTTTCTATAAATTATGGCAAAAACATAGGAATTGGGAGGAAGTGTTTGATTTCCTGTTTTTATTGAGTTAAATTATTGCCTGACCATGTGCTAACATATGAATTCGTATATATTAAAGTTGGAATGCTGCAGACAAAAATTACAGGCGTGGTTGTTGTATCATTGGTTTTTGAAGCTGATCTGTTTGCGTGTTGTGCGGTGGTGATCACCGGATGTTTTTTGGTACTTAATGAGTTTGATGATCCCCAAATACCAAAGAATGTAAATTGATTCCATTGAAAAGAGAATTTATTTTCTTGGTTAAATTTTTTGGACAATTACTTGGAATTAACTTTGGAGTTAACTTTCACAGCCAAGACTAAAGAAGGGTTTTCGCAGGATTGAGGATTCGTCGCAGGTAAAAATTTACCTTCAATTTTGGTCATGCTCGTTGTAGTAGTGGAGTGACGCTATGACTAGAGGAAGTAGAGCAAGCAAGCACTGTGACGTGCATGCTTGACCAGTTCAGCAGGCTTTCAAGAATTTATGTTTGCAGTTTAATGGTAGAAAAGTTTTGAGGGAATTAATTGTTGCAGTTGAGCCTTTTTGGAGGTTAAGCAATGAATTTAATGTTAATTTAAAATTGCTTCCCGGGAAAATTTCTTGCCTTAGTAAAGTGCTGTATGCACAATTCACACTCCTTCCTTGACTGTGTGTAGCTGTGTCCCATTTCGCTAAACCCTACTGAGTATGGGCTTTTTCAGGTAGTACAGAGTATGGGGGGGATGTGGATTCCACCCCCTGCTAACTTCTGTAATAATGGTGCCACACCCACAAAACTTGGTAGAGATATCTCGAGAACCAGGATAGACATCCATACCAAATTTGTTTTAAATGAAAGCCAGATAAATTTGTGGAAAAGTCAGCAAAAACCAAGCCCTTTGGGCTTGGCAAAAATTTTTTACACAAGAAAAAGGTACAGGGGGTGGATTCCACCCCCATCCTCTGTAGGGTTAAAACGTGATGGATATTATTAATAAATTTGATGATATTGTGCTCACTTTTAGCTTTGGCCTTGGTCATGATGGTACTGGTGGATGCCCTAACCATGTCAACATCATGTCGACTGGTTCCATCTCTGGACCAAAGGCATTTGAGTGGTCGAACTGCTCGGCAAATGCACTTGAGAAAGTTCTTCTGTACGTAAATTTTATGTTATTTATATCTTCGTCTGTAATGCTCATGGTTTTATTTATACTGTGGTCCAAATTGCTTGCATCACACAACAGATGTTGAATGCTGCTTGGGTTTTTGCAGAATGGCTTTTTCATGCACCTATTTAACATTATGTTTAACTTTTCCATTCAGGGGTGCTGGTTCTAGCTGTTTCGATGACAAGCCGTCTCGCCACCTAACTAATGCAACATTTCAGTTATTCGGTCAAGTGTATGATGCATCAAGACAGTGCAAAATGGCTTTTGGGCCTGCTTTTGGAGGATGTCCCTTTTACGAAGTTAGTTTTTGTTGTTTATATGCTGGCATTGGTATGGCATTGCATAATTTTGGGGAGCCCCTTGTGATATATGAAAAGTAACATTTTGGTTATGTTGTAAAGTGATCAAACTGTGACAAGAAAATGTGTTTTCACTAAATTAAATACTTCATATCTCATTTTGGAAGCACAACAACTATGAGTTAACTGAAGATAATGTATGGTTTGTAATAAATATTTAATTTACACTTCCTTGTATCATGGATTAACCCTACATTGCCTGGGGTTTTTGGACATGTACAGTGTCTCGTAGATGGGTAGGTGGAACACTGTGAGTGTTAAGACCTTCAGGCCCATAAGGAATCATTGCTCTTCCAAAAACAGCGGGTGTCAGTGAAGGGTTCTTTATTTTTACTCTTCTCATTTCGAGTTTCATTTATAGGCAAGAGCAAGTGATCCTAATTTCAAGTTTTTAGCTGTAGGTGAAGTTGGTTTTCCAAGGAGGGAGGGGGTGACGGGTGGTGGAGCCCTGGATTGTGATGTTGGTGTTTTGTCAAAGGTTTGTTATGTTGACTATTAATGCAGTGCTGATAGAAACCAAGCATGATATAAGGAGGTCTTGTCAGATGTAGGAAAACTCAGAAGTATCGCACTGGCTCTGTAGGAGAAAGTTCTACAAACACTATGTACTTACGTGAGATGCATTTACATACTGAAGTGGTAGAAGGGAGATCAATTGGAGACAAGTATTACTTTTCTTGTTTTTTTTTTGCGTGTTGATTGCAGATTCAATGATATTGCTGGAGGTGGTCTACAATGTTTCAATCCACCATTTATTATGGCACGCGTCTTAGTCTTTCAGACTGTTATTTTTATCCCCATAGTTCAGTTTTATTCATTGAGATACCTGACACATACCTGACTAGCACATTGGCTTTCACTTTGGCTGGTAGTTTGAGCGTTGCTTAGAATACAAATGCAAATTAACACCCCCTCTCAAAAACTGACCTTCACTATAGCTATGGCCTTGAAATTTGGACCACTTATTCTTGCCCGTAAATGAGGGAGAAGTTTTGGTCCCACAGGTGGTCTGGTCTGCAAATTACACCCATATGAAATTTGCAGACTGGCAATACAGTTTTCCGTAGGAAACGATACAAAAAATTTAGTTTAGCGAAAAACGCTTGGCAATTTGAATTTATGGCAAAAAGTGATGTATTCAGGCCGCAAACATTGGATTTTAGTGGCAGCGGAAGTAAGAAAACATTAAATTTTCCAAAATTTGGATTTTTATGAGCCCTAAAATATGGACAAAATTTGGACTTAACCCCTGTTTTTTGGCCTTGCTGCATGAATTTATGCAAATTTGACATTTTCTGAAAGCGCTCATTGAAACCAATCGTTTAAGCCTAGAATCATTGAAATCTGCTGAAGAGAAGTGAAGTAAGAGCCAAAAAACGGAAAATTTAACAAAAAAATGACGTTTCCTCCTGGCAGAAAATAGCCACGTGACACCCCCTGTTATAGGTATGGCAACCAAGTCAGCACCAAAATATGCGCAAATAGATTCTGCTTACACTTGTTATGCTAACCATTAAGGATTGTTTACAAGACGTGAGCGCATTGATATCTATTCCTATGCGCTGTGTTCCATTTCCATTATAGCCCACATATTCACTTGTTGAAGCTGTGTGGGCTCTTTGAAATCCTGTTTTGCCTTCATGCACAAGCACATTATTGGTCAGCAGAGAAGTCAATATGACAGCAGTTTCTGTGGATGAGTGTGTGACGTGAAATGTATCCTACGTAGATACTTTATCGGTTAAGTGAACTGCTAAAATGCTGTGGAAGTACCAAAGACCGTTCTCGGATATACTTGGATGTACAGTAGGTTATGGAATAGACTAGAATTAGTTGTTTTCTTTCTCAATCGTTAGCTATGCTCTTCACAATAGCCATAACAAGAACTCCGAGTCAGCGATATCAGTGAATGGGAAAACGACTGGAAGACATTGGCACAAATGTAAATCCAGGAGCCCACACTCAGCATTGCTCTTCTTCTTGTTATTCAGACACAATACGAGCAGCAAAACGGGTGTTCTCATGAAAACAAAGATAACAGAAGTCGCACTAACACCTGTAGGAGCTCGATGTGATCAAACCCCCTGATAAAACTTCAAGTCCATTGTTCTAAGCGCACGGCGGGATTCTGCCATGCAGATACCAATATGTTCTAGTCGTTTCCCTCTCCTCTAGTCTGTTGCGTGAATTGCCGTGTGATGTTCTGATTGAAGGAAACGACTTATCTAGTCTAGTTATGGAAGAGATGGAATTTTTTAGATTTTAAGTATTAGAAAGCAAAGAAACGGACCGTTATTTTGATGCGATTTTGAACATTTTTCGCTGTCTTCCCTGTTTTAATTAATTCAACCCCTGTATATCATATCTTTCGCACTATCCATAGTCTTTTCACTCCTTTTGCTGACACATTCATGTTGGGGTCTTTAAGCGTTAGGTCTGCATTTTTTGTCATTATATCTGACATCTGTATTGATAACCCATTGACACCCAGCAGGGCCCAATACAGGTTTGTTTTTTGGGCGGCGGTTGTTCAGATAGTTACAATTATCTTGCGAGCCAGTGAACCTGGCAAGCCTTAGCTCATATTGACGCGAAACAGAAACTGAGCATGTAAAATCTGTTTTTGATAACCTGACATGACCACATCTCATCAAACAGGTCTCATCCTGAATTCTGGATGCCACTTGTAAATAGGTGAGTGTACTGCAAACGAATTCATCACTCCATTCATCAAAATATTTTATGGTGTGGTGAAGAAAATTTCCCATACAATTTTTTGGCGCCCACACGCCCAAAAGCGGTCAGTGCTGTCGAATGAGGGCTGTATTACACCCTGCCCAGAGTCTTCCAAGAAAACCTTCAACTGCCATTGCAAATTACTGTCGCAATATTTTGAAAATGTCGCTTCCATTTTTGTATGGAATTGATTGTTGATGTGAATATAAAGTCGTAGAAGTTGAACAAAGTGCAAATTGCTATTTTGTTTCTGTGTTCTTTCTTGGTTTTTAGCCAAAGGGTCCCGTAAAGCAATATTATACCGCTGTAAGACAAGTAAAATTGGATTATTCCACTCGGTCTGAATATGCATCATGCATAGTTACCGTTCTGAAGCAAAATGGTTGTAAGCCATTATGTATGCTCCATTACTTAGACGGCATATATTTCTGGAACTAAAACTACTTTCTTTAATGTTTTCAAAGGCTCTATTAGCATGCCAAAAACCACCTTTGACTGCTTTATTGTCTTAAAATGATGTCTGCCTATCCTTCTGTGCATTCGTCACAAACCCATTTTCCTTGATTATCGCTGAACGAATTTTTCTGAAGTTTGTGATGAGTTAGAAACCCACAATCAAGACTAGGTTGTAATGTTGTATGGTGGGCTTCCAAACTTCCTGTTTATCTTGCATGTGGCCACTGATGTGCAAAAATGTTTATTCTATCTGTTTTTTTCAATGTTATTAAATCTGTTCATTACTTCTCATAACAATTCTACGTTTCTGGTTGTGTTGGATGTTTTCGAAACTGCAAGGGCACCTCCTGGTAAACAAAATCAAACATTGTTGCTATGTTTAAGCCATAATATGGCAGTTGGTGCTGAGGTCTTATAGTACACCAAGGGAAATGTGATATAAGTTTTGAAGGTTCTCTCTGGTTTTACAAGTTGCGTCATTGATTTTATGACAATGCTCTAATTTAGTAACAGTCCGTAGAAGGCAAAGGCTAAAGCAAATGCAAGATTTGAAATATATTATCTACTGAACAGATCATTGAAAAGACATGAAACTTAATACATGCTGTGTAATCATCATTATGCTAGTATTGTAGCTGAAACAATGTCGGAGATTGTGTACCTTTAGAACAATAGAAGTTTTACCATTGACCTTGTATCATATCTGAGAAACCTCTGTTTGACCATCCATCTGATGTGAGTATTTTTAGTTAGTCATTTTAAACATGATCACTTTGAATATCACTTATTTCTGGCCTTTCCTGTAGAGTCGCTGTGGTAGCTTATATTGTCAGCAATCAACTTATGAGACTTGTGTATTGATTCCGTATCCACCTGCTCATGGGACATACTGCGGTGCTAACAAGGTGAGGTTCCTGTTTCACAATTGGAGAAGGATGCCTATAATCTAGTTGCATTGCAAACTATATATGCTATTATTGCCAAAATAGGCAATAGTGAAAGAGGGTTTATTTTAGCCTTATAACAGGCTGCCTCTCAATGTTCAAAGTAATGAGATCCTTAAAAACATGAATAAGCCACTCATGTTCTTCAAATTTAGTGCATGCCCTGCACTCCTTTACTATTTCCTTTGATGAAACTGCTCATTTACCCCCTTATGTGAGTATGAACGTATTCTTAGTTTTATCTTGTCTGCGTTTTTAATTTGCTGTGCTTCTCCGTAATAATATGCAGTTTTTTTCCACATAATTGTCCTCAAAATGCAAGAGAGAAATGTCAGTATCGGTCTTGCCGGAAATTTTCTTACACCAAGAGACAATCCTCATATTTTATAGTGTATCTTGCTCATGTGGACAATGATGTTTGTCAGAACTTTTCAATTGTAACAAATTCATACTTTCTGAGAAGTTGTTCTATATCACCTTAGATGGGATTTTTTTTCGTTTTTATTGCATAGAAGACTTAGTATGCCAGATATTCTAAATTTAACCAGATGTGGACTGAGAATTGATCATGCCAGAAAATTTTGTCAGGTATAAAAGCTGCCAATAGTCCAGTAAGATTCCACCAAAACACGGTCTAACCTAGAAAAAATTTAGATACAGACATGCCTGATGTTTATTCCATTTGCTAGAAGTCATACTTGACCAATGTACTAGGCCAAGCACCATTTGCAGGGATGAGACTAATAGATACGTATATTCACATAAGTTAGAAGTTAGCTTCAGCTGAGAGGAGCTTTCAGCAGACAGACACAATTCATCTTGTTAGTTCATTTTTATGATAAGTATGTATTTCCTAGCAGATCCACAAGAACGAATATAATAGCATTAATAATAGCATATGCTATATTCGGAGAAACTTTCACAAATTTCGCAAATTTGGGCCTAATTGCAAAAGTTTATCTTGCAAAAATATTGAGAAACTTCACCCAGGAAAGTTTCTCTCGCGAATTTTTATCCAAAAACATGATTTGCGAAAGTTTGCTCAGTGAATGTTCATTTTAAGTGGGGATAAGGGAGGTTTGCGACCTTGCAAACTCACAAAATGCATTCTTTTCGAGAAAGTTTATCTCAAGAATATTTTGAGATTTACTGATTCATGAAAGTTTATCCAAAAAATGTTGCGAGTTTTCATCCACGCAAAGTTTCTCTTGTGAAAGTTTCTCCAAATAAAGTAGCACTTAACTCCCAATAGATATAAATTCATGATATGAATCTCCGAGAGACTCACCTGAGAAATTTTCCCAAATTGAGTGGAGAAATTGCTCTACTTATCGCAAATGGTTTTTCCTTAAACACATTCTGAGTGCCTTGAGTTTGACCCCCTCCCTCTGCCCAGCAAGTGTTAAATTTTTTGTATGATCTGTTCAAAGGGAATTACTGCTTAAATTTTAGTGGTGCATTCATGGCGAATGTGTACCAGATGGAACACCTGTGCCAAAGCCAGTTGCTGGTAATTGGGGCAGTTGGAGCGATTATGGAAAATGCAGCAAGGATTGTGGTATTGGAGTGCAATGGAGGAGTCGTGAGTGCAACAACCCGGAGTATGTTGTTGTATGAATTACTTGTGTTTTTTTCATTGTGGCTACATACAGGGAAACATGGTCAATCAGATTCTTGCTTTGTAGATGAAGTGATCTTAGTATGTCTGTAGAAAGTATTACTCATTATACATCGATTTTTGGAATAAATCTCACATCATTACAAATTTATTTTATCGTCAACATTCCATTGGGGTCACTTGTAAAAATCCTTTGTAGGTGAAGTTTAAATCTTGTTGCGTACACGCACCCCAATTTTGTCAGATTTGTTGTTTTCATTTCCCCTCTGATGGTACATTTTGTGGTAAAGTGAAGTAGGCTAAATCCAAGTAAAGGCTTATTCCAGCAAACAGAAAAGTATTGGTTGTCTGATTAGAGGCGGTTTAAAGCTCAAGTTTGTGACACATTTGTCCATCCTAATTCTGTCCTGGGGCTCCTAAATCTATTCAAAATGCAAGTATTTCCTGTTTCATGTAGTTTTATTACTGTATTTAACCTTCCAGCCAGTACCTAGATCAAACTGATGCATTTCAAATATAAATATAGCTGTTGATAGCCAGGGCCTTCAAATTCAAACTAATTTTTTAACCTGTCGTGCCAACCAGAAAAAGCCATGCAAACTTAGTACATGGGGTCTTTGGAAGATTGCTAAAATCTGGGAGCCTACACGCAAAAATTCAACTTACTGCTGAGGCTACTGTAATAAATAAATGAAGCTAAGTATAGTGACGTCGAAATCAATAAAACTGAAAAATAAGTTATTGATCATAATTGCGTTGCCAAGGGAATTAGGCGTAGTAACTCTAAATGATTTTTTTCTCAAAAAATGTTGGAAAACTAATAAGTTGTTGAATAAAAAGGCCACTTGACACCATCAACATGAAACACATTATCTGACCTACCTGTGCTTGCAGCGTAAGGGCGTATGCAAAGCTGGAAGAATTTTTGTCTTTTGGTTAAATTGGTCTTTGTCACTACTCATAAGTCAATGGCAAAAATCGTTCCAGTGTCAAGTTTAGTCTGTGAAAAAGTGACTGATATTGTACCAAGTGGAAATGGCAAGCATGAAAAGAACACAATAGGTGTCTGAAGTCATGGAAGTGTCAATGTCTGCCCAGGTATTTTGTCATTCTATCTATCACATCTTAACAGTGAAACAATGTAGACTTATTTTAGAGTTTTAGTAAAATGCTGACCAGACCTGAATTCCTATGCATGGTATCTTTTTTAGTTGCTTGTATGAATCAAAGGCTATAATTAATTGTCTATTTGAGCTATTGAATCTATTTTGTTGTGCACCTAGTTCTAAATCTTGAGATGAATTATGTAACTACCTACTCTGTCTCTGCTAACTTACGTACAGAGGTTAAGCTGAGAGATGGTATAGGATCTTTGCATCAGTGCTTGCTTTGCCGTCCTGCTTGTTCTTCATATACTCTATTGTGAACTGATTATGCAGATGCTGACAGATGCATGGATTGCTTCTGTACTTGGCCAAGTCCACAGATTGTGCGAACATGAGAAAACTCTGCAGATGATTCATCAAGTCAACTGAATATGTGTTTGCAGAGAATAATTGCTGAACAGCTGGGCAGGGAATTGCGCTCTGATGCTACGACTCAGTAGGATGATATAAAGTCGTGAAGGGTCTGATAGGAAGGCTACGCTTCTTCTAGATACGATGAAAGATTATGTGAGGAGAAGTAGTACACGTATTGCGTTCTTTATTTCCTTCACATTCCAGTGATGCAGACACTGGTAA
>JAOBRC010701006.1:0-10446 GCA_027575255.1 Scolionema suvaense | reverse complement strand
AAATATCTACAGAACTAAGCAAGCTTTTTTTATGATGTTGATGGGAAATCCCATGTTTTGCTGTGCTCTATCATCTGATAAAATATCATCTTTGACCAATGTTCCCCTTTAAGAGTCACTGAATACACAAAATAGAATGCAAAACAGAGCGATCATACAAGACATTTACTAACCTATAATGGTCTTAATCAAAGATGCATGTCCAGGGCAATCTACAAGAGTCACTTGCAGTTTATCAAAGCCAACAGCAGTTGATGCCAGATGATTGGGAAGCTCCACCAGGAATGAGCTGAATCCAAGATCAAGAGTAATACCTCTTTCTTTACTTTGAGGATTTTTATCAAAAGCAGCTGTAGAAGCTATCGTACTCAGAGCTTTTGATAAAGATGTTTTGCCGCTGTCCACGTGACCAAGCACACCAACATTGAAATTCAGAATTTTCAAACCATCAATGCTTCCTGATGACATCTTACATGACCTATCAAAATAATGCAATCAAAACACACAGCAACATGAAACTGGGCATAACACTTGAAGTCCCTGTCTTTCCTAATCAGCAATTGACCATGAATATGTGATGTGCAACTCTAGTGTGCATGGACGTTTTTAGGTATGATGTTAGTTGAATGAGAGGCAACGCTACCCTTCCCCAAAAAACAAAACTTCGATAGGCACAAACCTAATTTCGGTACAAATATAGCTGCCAGTTTGGCCTAATTTCTACTGGACCTGAATCAGGAACAGCGTATCATCAAGAGACAAATGACCACTCATCAGCAAAATTTGCCTCCCTTGCAGTATAGGAATAAACATGGGAAAAGAAAAACTAAGATCTCTAAGTTATTAAAAACAACACATCTGCATATGATAGTACATGTAGTACTGCGCATGTCAGATTACCCGAAAAATTTCCTTGCTGTGAATACCAATTAGAACAATTTGGAATCAGTGAAGCATGGCACAACATCATTAAAATTTAAAAACCCAAGTGAAGGTGAAAAAACAGCACTCAACTAACATAACAACAAAGAATAGCATAAAAATAAAAAAAATCGAAAATCACATCACAGAAATGGGATCCAGTCCCACCTGAATTAGTTGATTCACGATGGATGCATCAAAGTAGAGAGGAAGCACAGAATACATCTAAGTCTATATCAAAGAGAGTGATTATACCTGATAAAGAGCTGCTAACAGTTAATACTTTGGTCAACCAATCTAGATGAACGCTGGAGGGGTGCTGGTGTCACCTTTCCATGGAGAAGTTCAGTAGGGCATTTTAAGTCAGTTAGGGGTTGTTGATTTCAACAATACTTTGTATACTGGCTGATTCTGGGGCCTTGCTCAACATAGCACATCGAACAATACGATATTTTCATTCTACTTCTGACTATGCTTTTTTGACTCACCTAAAACTAGTTTACTTGATAAGCCTTTGGTTGTTTTGTGAAGCACCAAAATCATCAAATACATGCAATTTTGAGCTGTCAATTGATCGGATACACCCATACTGGGTGCGGCCTTTTCCGCAGTTTGCTACAGACCATAAGTTGCTACCAACATCTTGTTGTTCATGTGGTGGAACAATAATTTCATTACTCTGGCTTTGAGATTTTCACAAAGAAACAGCTTCCCACCATATCTGGCAAGATCATTCCTTTCATCTATACCATTAATAAGAGCGAGCAGCTCAGAAGCATGCTAATGTCTGCCCCCTGGCTATTAGACTGCCTGAAACGTGTTTGAATTTGCAGATGTTGATGTAAGGATTCAAAATGCAGCTGAAACATCACTAACACAAATAAATAAAATCAACTTTTGATTTTTGGATCACGCCTCATTGGGTAACCATATTGCAGCACCTTGTAGTAGCTTATATCAGTGTTTTACCCAAGCACTTTTCACAGACCGCTCAGCAATCTGTGAAACTCAATCCTGTGGTTGAGTTTTGAAACTAAATCTACCATAAAAATAACCTCTGGGCCAAGTTGTGAGATTATCACTCTACTCTGCCTCGACTCAGCTCACTCATTCAACACACAGCTTGGACGAAGCTCACAGGAAAACTGCAGTCAAATTATTTGAACACTTAGCGCAATAATTAATCAGCAGATTGCTCATTTCAACCAGTCAAACCACTTCTTATTGTAATCAACAATTGTGCGCACGTGCATTATAAAACAATTGCAGCGAAATCATTTTCTGATTGGATTAAAGTGAGTCGTGATGTTAGTGTGCGCAATCAGAATTCAGGGATTTTGACAGCACTTTGACACATCCAGATTTGGATGCAGAAATTTCCTGTGAGGATCTACCAAGCCCGGAATGAGCAGAGCAGCGCCGACGATAGGAGAAAGCAGCGTAGAGAGTGAGGGGCTTGGCACCCAGGTTACTATAAAAATATTTAAATAGTGCTTTTTCACTCTCAGACTGTAGCTAAAGATGTGGAGAACATCCCCTCAAATTAGCATGCAAAATGGTGGATCTACTGTACCTCCTGTCGCCAGCTTGTTACGATACCTTCACAGTACCATTATGATGGTTGATAGTTCACTTTTTTTACAAGAATACAAACCTCAAATTTCCAGTGACAGCTAGAGTTGAGATAGAATTAAAGGCTGTGCTCCAGTTGCTACCTTCATCACCTTATAAAAAGGATAAAAAAAAGATGAGCAAAATACACAACTCGCAACGTGAGCACCATAACCTGAAGTTAAAGGTTTTATAAGGAAGTGGCACATACGCCAAAGAGTGGTAGCACTCTCCCCCTCTTACAGGGTTAAGGTAATCAGTTGATGACAGGAACAGATCCAAAAAACCAACAAAAAATAGAATATTAGGCAGACCCTACCAAATTTGATGATTTAACTAACGTTTATATTCAAACTTGTGTGAATAATTAACAACCATATAGACTAAGCAAGGGATCATTTCAGATGAAAGTTTATGTTTGGAAGATCAGCTATAAGTCATAGAGGTTCCCATTTACCTGACGGTTGCCGTATCCGTAGGAACCTGCATGGCAATGTCATCTGTGAAAACTAGAAACCACCAGGAAAGTTAGAATACAGCTGATGGCTGGGATCTGGAGTGGTCCCTTGAGTAAGCATCTCCTGCCTCCAGCAAAACACTGCCGAAAAGTCCTTCAACACTCTCCACCCAGACATATGCCAGTCCATGACTTATCAAGAAAGCTGGTTCTTAAAATCGTATTTGTGATAATGTTATAGAATGAGCTGAGAATTAAGATGTTCTGCTGATGTAGCATAAATTTAAGCCAATGGTACTTATTTCAGGAATCCCAATGCAAAAGCCGCTAGCCCTCCACCCTGGACCTATTAGGAGTGATTACAATGCCCCAACCCAAATAAGGAACTCAATCTACTATATTCTACCGATTTTTTTCATTTCTTATGTTGTCCTTTTGTTTTGCTTCTCTAGCATGTATGTTTTTTTCATTCTCACTGTATTCTATTGATTTGTTTATTTCTTATGCTGTTGTAGCAATCTTTATTTATTCTTGGGTTGTTCCAGTGATCTGTTTTAAGATTGTGCACTATTTTGTCGATCTTTTCTTGAGGTTTCACGCTGTTCTAATGATCT
Organism: Scolionema suvaense; assembly: GCA_027575255.1. Taxonomy (NCBI): domain Eukaryota; kingdom Metazoa; phylum Cnidaria; class Hydrozoa; order Limnomedusae; family Olindiidae; genus Scolionema; species Scolionema suvaense. The sequence goes on along the minus strand of JAOBRC010701006.1, from coordinate 6,843 downwards.
TTTTCTCAGTTCTTACGCTGTTGTCGCTATCTTTTTTGTGATGATGTTGTTTTTTTTACCAATCTTTTTTTTACTTCTTACGCTGTTCTAGCAATCTTTTTTGTTTGTTTTTGTTTGTTTGTTTTTTAGTTCATAGGCTGTTCCGTAAGAACTAAAAAAAATAACATTGTAAGAAAGCCGTAAGAACTAACAAAATAACATCCTACAAAAGTGTTAAGAACTGAAAAAAAATTACATTGCTAGAAAGCCATAGGAACTGAAAAAAATAACAGTATATATTAGAAAGCCATAAGAACTGAAAAAAAATAACATTGTAAGAAAGTAGTTAGAACTGAAAAAAATAACCTTGTTAGATAGCCGTAGGAACTGAAAAAAATAACCTTGTTATAAAGCCGTAGGAACTGAAAAAAATAATATTGTAAGAACGTCGCTAGAACTGAACAAAATAACATTGTGAGAAGGCCGTCAAAACCAAAAAAAATAACATTGTATAAAAGCTGCAAATACTAGTGTCTTAAGAAGGCCGTAAGAACTGCGAAGAGTTAATAAAAATTGTAAGAAAGCTGTAAAAGTCGAATGTGACTGAAACAACTGAAACAATAATATGCTAAGAAGGCCATAAGAATAAAGAAAACAACAACATCACAAGGAACTAAAAAAAGTTGCTAACACGATAGGGAAGCCGTAATAATCACAGAAAGTGGCAATATTGCCCAACTCCTCAGTACACATGAAACTGCCTCTAACGGAATTCAATTAAGATCCGTCCGTGAATATCAGAATGCTCCGATTAAAATCGGAACTTATGAAAGCTTACGAGAAACAATTAAGGAAAGTTCCGCATACAGAATTTTCCGAAAAGCAATTAAGGAATGTTCCGTTGCGATTTAGTCAGGTAATCCGTTCGTGAGCCGTTCGTGAACCGCTCGTGAATTTCTCGTGAAATTCTCGTGAACCGTTCGGCCGCCGTTTCGGAAATTTATGTTAATGTGACGGTGCCCTGTACTGTATACAGCCTTAGGCTCAGATGTTTCTATTCCTCTATACTGGAGCTTCTGGCTCTAAAATGCAGAGAATGGAAGCAGCTGATTTCAGGTTAACCCTTAGCTGGCCACATAAACTCGGCTATTTCAGTTTTCAGAGATCTTACTGACTAGGAATAGGCACTCCTATTACATGGCTACTAATGACTGGTCTGTTCTCTTTTGTGCAGAGACAAAAAGGCTGAGCAAAACTTACCCCTCTAGGCAACGCCTGTAGGCTATATTTGCACATTAGTACATACAAGACACTACCGAACATCCAGAGTTTCGTTTCTAGGCCGGTGAACCGCGAATCTTTACTTTGTTCAAAATTTCCCGGGGTCCTGGCAGACTAAAAAAATTATAGACACATGATTTTTAAGCAGTCGTACATATTCGTAAAAATCTACAGTCCCTCAATCTATACAGTCAACCATATCCTTTAATAACAGCCATAATCACTTCTTACTTGATTATCATACCTCTGACATATATACCTGTTTTGGACAATGGTTGGAAATAAAAAACAGGCTGATAGAACTTTAGTTTCTGGGTTTCTGCTATCGGAAATGATTTCAGGCTCTTAAGCGCGAGACTCGTAACACCTGTGAATAAGGTATGTCCGCTGTTTTAGAAGAAGCTTTAGCACACCACCACAGTATGAAGAGAGTTTTACACCAGATTAATTGATTTTTTGTGTTCTTGTTGTTTGTTTGTTTTATTTTGGCTATATGCATGCGAGAATGAGTGTGTTCTTGTTGTTTGTTTGATTTATTTTGGCTATACGCATGCAAGAATGAGTTTTCCTTCATCAGACTTAGAACCGAATCATCAATTTCATATCTGTCACTCAACCCTCACATATTGCAATTAATTATCACCTTTGCATGCACTCCTTCTTTCACACGCCATTCTCAACGTTCATTTGTTAGAACGCCGACAGTACATATTGTCAGACAGACCCTTTCAAGGAGTTAGCACATTATCCTTAGCACAGAAACACAGAAAAGTAAGGATATTCAACTCTGATTGTCCACCATTCCAAAGGTATCATATACAAATGACTGAAGACTTCGATGGGTTTCCCCACTGTTACTACATTCAATGCATGGCAAGGTAATATTTACTTCATTTACAGCCTTTGAAGATCTTTCTCTGCTCTGATCCTTATATGGGGAGTCCTCTAGCAAATGCATAGTGGAATTACACATATGACACTGCAAAACATTTCCATACCTAGCAAGATGATTACACTTATTGTTTCCATTTATGCACTTCATTCAGACCATAAGTTCCCCTTGGGTGTCCTCTGACAGAACCTCTCATACTTCCTCCAAAAGTACAGTGTTCAATTGTTTCATCATTCTTTCGACCACCAAAACGGGATCTGTTACGGCCAAATGATTTGTCTTCGTGATTGTCATCTACTGCATCATTGTTTTGAAATCTATATGTCCTGTAATTACCGTGAGTAGATACAGAATAGTAGACATCTTCCATTTCTGTTTTAATTTCTGGAGCAGGTGTATCTCTAAGAGCAGAAGTTTCAGCAAAAACCATCATAATCTCTTCTTTTATCCCTTCATAGCTAAAACCTCCAACAGCAGCTCTAGCAAGCCTTTCATTGCCTTCAGTCACATTTGCAGCATTCAGCACCATGAATGCCAAAACAACATCAGGTGTCCATCAACATCCATGTCAAATTTCTTCAGCTCCCTGTAGTATTTTTCAAACTCATCAACGAAATCATGTATAGCTTGTATATACCGGATCCTCTTCTGTAACTGAAGAATCTTCTGAAGGCAAGCATAGTGCTTTCTTAAGGGGGGATGGATTCGTGGAAAAATGTCCCAAAGGGGGGATGGGAATTTTTTTGTAAAAAGGGGGATGGCCAAAAGGGGGGGAATGCAAGCATATGTTCATCTGTGAACTATTAAAGACGCTCGGGGTAAAACCGGTCAGCTGCTTGGGCATCACCATGAACGCTGCTTGGGCATCACCATGAACGACGTATACATACGTCGTTGGCTGCGTCGTTGGTTGTTTAGGGGAAATGTGTCTGGCAGTCAAAGAGTTAATAGAAGCTTCGCAATCACTCATTAAAGAGTATTTCTGCATGTGAAGAGTCTCTCTTATTTTCAGTTCTCTAGTTGAATGACCTTCGCCCAAAACTCTAAAATGGTCCCATTTTATTCTATGGCCATTGTCTGTTACACGTTTTTATATAAGAAACACAAAAAATCAGTTTCCTTCTTACATCAAATTAAGCTGCGCACTTAATTATGTCGTACGTTAAAAAACGCAGCTTAAATAATCATACGGCTTAATAGAACACAGCTTATTTGAAGACCACGCACACTCAATTGCTGCTGGATAACTTTATTCAAATCACTAAATCACTGTCCACTTTCATCATCACTACTTTCTACCTTGGTGCTAAGTTCCTCTAAAATATCCTTGCATTCATCATGATAACTGAAAAATTCCATCCTTTCTAACCTTTTCTTCAGTATTAAGTGACTCCTGCGGCTTAATTAAAACTTTGCAGACCCCTAATTTTGTAAAAGTGCAGCTTAATAACTGACCTGAGAGTCGTTGCTTATTTCAGTGACAACTGCAACCTTTATCCACGTTTCTTCAAGCTGTACAAGAGCGACGACTTGACAAATACGTCTTTGATAATTATTATAATTCTGCAGCGGTAGATCATGCTTACTGGCCAGCGGTTGTGCTGTTATATTTCTTGCTAGGGGGTGTGCGTGGTTTTACTTCTATGATAGTATCACAACACAGATTTTCCTGCTGAGACACAAACGCTGTAGAAGTTGCGAGAAATTGTCTTCAAATACACATATTGCTTTATTTTAGCCATAGCCAACAAATGAAGGCAGCAGCTTTATCCATTCAGCGCACTTTAGTTACTGTGCAAACCCTGTAAAAATGTGCCGGCAGTCACGCGCATTTCTGATATTGCCCCCAAAACAATAGGCTTGCCTGTGAACAAGTGATTTGATTGGAGAGTATTTTGGGGACAATGCATGAGCCTACCATCCAGTTCTGGCCGATCAGGTGCGAGAGCTGTATGGGAATCTACTTTAGGAAACCGAATCTGTCGAGTCTCGCTTCTTTCTCAGGTGGTGTTGTGATTCCGGTTGTTCGACTGCTTGATATAAGTGAGACTCGATCGAGCCAACTTAATTATAGCGCGGCTTAATTTAATGCGGCAGCATTAGATACGCGGCTTTCTTTGATGTAACAAGGTAGGCTGAATGCTTCTTAATTTTCACTAACTTGAGCCTAAAATGTTTCTTTAAAATGTTTTTTTAATCATCGGGCTGTCCGTAAAACCTTCCTTCCCCCAATTTTATGATTCCCCATAACAAAACATATATGATTCGCTGAAGATGAGCAACACAGTACTCATTCTGTGTTCACTTATGCCAAAGCTGGTTTCTCAATGGTCTTGCTTACGGCAAGGAAATGACCTTTATTGAAGAGATGTGAATGATTCACCAGGGTACTTGAGCCTCATGTTTCTTATGAAAAAAAACGTGTACACCTTTTTTTGTTTATAAGCATATTGAGGCTGAGATTTTTGAAAAAATTAAGCATGATTTAACCCTATTTATACCGGGCTTTTTTGGCTGGTGTAGTACCGGGGGGGGGGGGGGGGGGGGATTCCGCCACCCTCCAGGAGGTACCTGTTAAGTACCTATTAGACCATGAAAGACATACTGTGCTTTAAATCTTTTAGGAGTACAATAAACTAAAAATGAGGCTTTGGGAGTTCCTAGAAGTGCCTGAACTACAAGTTTTCTAAGGTAAACTTTTTGTGATTTCGTCAATTTTGTTTCATTTTGAAGAAAAATCGTCCCTGAGACGATTTGCCACCTGCAAAATGTCTTGCAATTGTCCATTGCTCACAAAATTCATACATCTTTTGAGTTAGTCTCTAACGAGTACAATAAAACTTAAATGGTGACTGTAAAAGGCATACTTGAAGCACAGCAAGAGATTTAAGTGGGAGGTTGGTAAGAATTTTGAGAGATTTTTTGCATTTTTGAACCCACAGCCCTCCCAAAATCCCCTCGCTGTGCGAAATCGACTCACCAGTGGGATATGAAACTTATGCTATCGTATTCAGTATGAAAAACTATGAAAAGTCACAAAAACGGGCTTTAAGGGTGTAGCCAAAAAATTTCCATGTCGATCAATATGTGAAAGTGGAGGAATCCGCCCCCCCCAGCATGAATAGGGTTAAGAATACACCAAGGCTGGGAATGAAGTTCACCAGAAATTACTTTCTACGAATGTTATTTCTTCTGGTTTTGCAAAACTACTTTATTGCTGTTGCACATAATTTTAGGGGACCATGTCAATATGCTTTCTAAATGCTGAGCTATAAAGTGGCAAATTAAGCAACTTTTTGTTTCGCATGATCTTTCAGTGTCAGAGAAATTATATGGTTGAGATTCAAAACTCCAACAAATTAAGCATATAGTAAGCACAAATGGACCCTGAAACCATGAAAAATTTACGCAGATTTCAGGCTGGGTTGAAATTACCTGATGCTTATAAAAAAAAAGGTGTATGTGCTCTGCAATTGCAGAGTGTGACGACATAGACGACAGCCTTAGACTTGCAAAATGTTCAGTTTTTCTGGTTTGTAGCTAGCTAGGTGTCGGTTCCGATTATATACGAAGAATCACAATCCCAACACGAGGCTTTGGAAATAATATTAAAAGAATCAGAAGCAGAGGAGCAATCCTTGTAGCGAAAGGATGATTGAATAGACATCAAGCTTCTAAAAACTAGCTATACATTTAAGTCGACTTTGCAGAAAATTTTCTCAAGACGGTACTTAGCTATAGCCAGCTACCTACAATCAGTTACATAAATCTTTGCCAAAATAAGTATTTGGCAGAGATACTTTGTAGCTGATTGTCTGAATTTTGTGTATCTATAACGTGCACGTTTGTGCTGATGTAATGGTTTTTACATGTTTCTATTGTCGATTAAAGCTTTGTACTATGTTGGCAGATGCCTTTGCTTACTTAACCCTTAGGCTCCGAACGACGCCTATTGGCGTTCACAGAGTTTCCGAACGACGACTATTGGCGTTTTGCAACCCTGATCTATGTTATGGCTTATATTTTGCTTCGTAAGCAGTGTTTGTCACCAAGTAAGCAGTTAAACTTACTCTCTATGAAATTACCGTTCTTTTGGTATACGGCAAGCCTAGATTAATGGGCGACTAAGTGTGACTCAGAGCGGCCAAAGTCAGAGAAAAACATGGCCTCTCAGAGGAAGCGATGCAGCTGTGCCAGTGCGAGGAAAAAGAATCTTTCTGGCCATGTTTTTCAGTATAATGCTGACATTTATGCGATAGATCATTGGTAAGTGTTGTGTAAACCATTTTTGTACATGGAAAAGCGTTGTTTACATGAATATTGTTGGTGAACTTTGCTTCTAAGAGTCTTTTGAGAGGGGGTTTGCAGGGTTAGTTTGGGGCTAGCATAGGAAGAACATATGGCTGCTTCTAGCCTGCTCTACCTGCAGGAAGAGGTCTTTTATGGTCTTTACATAATCTGAAGTAAATATATAGGTGATAGCCTTTGAGTGGACAGGTAACAAGCCATTTTCTCGGGCAAAATTATGGATACCTGATGGTAACTTCGGCTGCATTTCAAGGGAGCTCGTGGAGCCAGTCCCTGCATGGGGCATGTTTCAACTATTCTCAGAGACAATTGGTCTTGTTTTACATTGCCAGTCATGGTTTTTATACTAGATATGTTGTACCTAAACTCTATTTCAGAAGAAA
>JAOBRC010700894.1:0-14593 GCA_027575255.1 Scolionema suvaense | reverse complement strand
TCTCAATATCTCTCTGCTTACCTGTCCTCTCAATATCTCTCTGTTTACCTGTCCTCTCAATATCTCTCTGCTTACCTGTCCTCTCAATATCTCTCTGCTTACCTGTCCTCTCAATATCTCTCTGTTTACCTGTCCTCTCAATATCTCTCTGCTTACCTCTCCTTCCAATATCTATCTGTTTACCTGCCCTCTCAATGTCTCTCTGTTGAAGTGCTTCGCTGGTAAGGTGAAGAAATATCTGAATTAGCCTACACTTTAATGTTGTAAAATCAGAGACTGCAAGGGTCATGATTCAGTTAATAGAGATGGAATTATATCTCTTCCCAAGGAAACTCAGAGTTTTGGGAAGCATGGCTCTATCCTTATCATAGTGTTCTTTCCTGAAAGTAATTTACCTTATCAGTGTAAAGGCTGGGTATGTGTAGAACTGTACATTTTGGTATGGATTTCTGAGAATTTTATTGTTTGGCTTTTAATGCAGGTTGTTGGATGGAGATTAGAACTATGCTCTGCTCTCTCATTTCAGGTTTACGCTGTTAACGTGTTCACTGCCCGAATTACAAGGGTGACTTCAAAAAAAAGAAATTTGTCTTTTTCATATAGAATGACACATAATACGGTCAAAGAGATATACATGGAAATCAGGCCATGAAAGTCAATGCAATATAATTTTATATTTGAAGGTGACAAATAAACTGGTCCCTGGCATTGGTTTGGATGCTTACTTTATAGAGGGATGGAACAGTGCTAAAACAATTTTTTTAAAAAAATATATATATATATATATATATATGTCGTTCAGATAGTTGGGCCGATCAAGTGAGTATTGAAAAATTGCTGATGTGCAGAGAATAAATATATAGTTTGATTGCTTTTGTCATAAAAAGGGCACTAGTTGGTTAGGATAAATCTAATGTTGCCATTGTATTGGATGGTTGAAGAGCAATGGTAACTGGTTGCTATGTTTTATACAATTGAATGGCTGTTATTTTTTTCCACGAAAGTGCCAGATTTCTTGTCAGCAGTCTTTCCGCATGCCTTGTATTTTTATGATCTCTTGGTTGCTATTTATCACCACTCAAGTGCATGACACCTACTGCTGGAGACTGCAGTGATGTTTATTGAAATATTGAATTCTTTTTAAATGTTTTCACAGTTTGTAATGGCTAAAAAAGGGAATGGTGGGAAGACATCAAAAGCAAAGTTATCGAACAAAGCCACTAACAAACGTCTGAAATCAAAAAGAAGGCATAAAATTGAAAAACGTGGTGCACCAAAGCAAGTCATCTTGCCGCAAGCTTCAAAAAACAAGAACGAAAAGAAGAAATCAGATCCGTCTCATACGACGCATCATGGTGCAAGCTTTCAAGTCGAAAATGGACATCCAACCAGTGGTGAATCTGGATCTGAGGACGAGGGTCTCGATGATTTTCTGGCAGAACATGGTCAAAACCTGTCATTTTTATCAAAAGCTTTAAGCAGGTCAGTTTGATGTATGATTTTTTCTTGTTCCATGTTACATTCAGTATTTGTTTGGATCAATAATTTGTTTTTTGTTTTGTGCAACATTTTTTTCTCAACATTGACACATATTGATCTCAGGTAACAGTACAAACTTCAAAAGAGATGTTTCCACAACAGACCAGTGATTGCTATATGCTATATTGCTATGTGCTACTGCTACAGATAAGAATGATAACATAACATCAGTAGTCATGAGTGCGTATACAACATCAGAGTAACACACTGTCACATACTTTCTATTTCAGTTATGATTTCATTCTGACCTGTTTTTGGTATTAATAGTGCGTTATCACTGTTCAGCTCTTGGTTCCACAAGAGTTCTACCCCACTGCTTCTTGTCAAATATCGGGACTTCCCCTCAGCATCTGCTCGGGTATCGTGATGTTCTATTCTACCTTCTCCTTCTTCTTTGTCTTCAGAGGAATTCTTTATCTGGTTCAAATGGACCTTCATGCGTTCAAGTAGCACTGCCATATCCATGGCCTCACTCTTACTTATATCGAAATGCTGGTCAGCAAGTGAAGGGTTGTGTTCCATATTGTGATCAGTGGCAGACTGGTGGACATCAGTCACTGTGGGTGTCAAAGTTTGTGGGTTCGTCTCCAGGTTGGTCCACTGTGAATGAATGAGAAGCGGCCTCAATGTCGAAATCTGCATAATTGGAGATGCTGGGTGTTTGAGTTTTCTCCCACGATGGTTTGAGGAAATCTGCCCGTGGTTGAACAACTTTGATGTGGTTTTTGTCATGCACTTTGACATCATCTCCTAACTTAATAATGGTGAGCTGATTGCCTTTCACTTGGATAATTTTGTATGGATTGGGGCTATGCGGTGGTTTTGTGGTTGTTTTGCTCTGCTTTAGAAGCACACGGTCACCAACGTTGATAGGCTTAGCTTTAGCTCGGTGTCGCTTATCATGGAAGCTCTTCTGGCGAGCTCTTTTACTATTATGCGCTTTCAGCATAATTGAAGTCTGAGTGGATGTATCTGGTACGAATAGCTGAGGAGGTTTAGTTTGGAATTTTTGGCCAAACAAGGCTTCAGCTGGAGAGATGCGGGTGGTGCTGTGTGGTGCGGCCCTGTACTGCAGCAGGTAGGTATGGAGAGCTAGTTTAGGATCCTTACCATCTGCAACAGCTGTATGGAGAAGTTTGCAAAGGATCTTTATGAAGTTCTCAGCGAACCTGTTGCTTCGGGGATCTCTTGGTGTACATGGCTGTCATACGGTGGGCCATTATCTGTCGTTATGGTTTATGGTTCACCATGCTGTAGGGCATCAAAGCAAGTTTAGCTGACAATATCTACTTCTGGATACTTAGAGTACTGATCTATGATCACGTGGAGATAGTATTTTGCACCAACTGGTCCATTAAAGTCAACATGCACTCGTTGCCATGGGCGCTCTGGTAAAGTATTTGGTTCCAAGGGAACTGGAGGAGTGTTGGGAACAGCAGTCAAACACGGTTTACACATGGCTACATATTCCCTAACCATGCAGTTCATTTTAGGGAACCAGCAGGTTTCACAAAGAGTTGCAAAGGTTTCATCTGCACCCCCTTCATTGCTTTCATGGGCGATACCAATACATTCGGCTTGAAGTGATTTTGGGATAACTGCGTTGGTACCCCGAACAATAATTCCATTATCAGGGTTTTATCCAAGCACTAAGGTTCTACACCGTTTTTGTTAAATTGAGTTTGGGATCATCGAGACAGGTGAGCGAAGCACTAAGAGCCTTTGAAAACGCTAATCCTAAACCCTCACTTGTTTACTCCTTAAGTAATATCTTTTGAGCAACCTGTGTATGCAAAAATTGAAGTTTTTTTTTTTTAATGTCTACCCATATTTGGTCAGTTTCTGACTCAACGGCACCAGTTAGGCACGAATCACTCTCTTCTGACGCAGAATATTTGCTCAGCAAGGAGCAATCCGTGTCAGAATTAAGTAAAATTTCCCTCAGTTTACTCAAAGAAGCATTGCTACCCAGGGGTTTCAAAAGTTTTCCAGTTGTAGGCTGAAGCATGAAAGTAGGCGGCTCAAACTCTTAATATTGCCATTGTTTCCTTTCTTATTTAGTCAGAATTAGGAATAGAAGCCAGCACAAATACTAGAATATTTGAAAGTAGGTGTCCCGTTGAGCTGGCTACCGCCTACTTTTGAAACTACTGGCTGCTCGTTTCACGAGCAGAGATCCTTCAGCTGGCTGCCATGTTTTTCTCCACAAAATGCTGCTACTTCAGCACTTCCAATAAGTGCTCAAGCACCTATCAAATGTACGCAAATGTATCTGAACTACCTCTATTTTATGGTAGCCAAAACAACTACAGCTGTAATATTTGGTCCATATTTCTACCCAGCTGGTTGAGAAAGTTGCTGGAGCTAACAGGTTTCTTTTTTTCTAGCCCTGCTGTCGCTATTAGATATTGAACTGAGTTCACCACCTCTCTTCTTGATATTATGATATTTGGTCAAGGAATTCGTCTGCACATCCTACAATCTTAGTCCCTGTGGTAATGTTTTTGGTGAGTCTGGGAGTGTAATTTCCTCATCCAGATTCATTTTTGAAACTCAATTCGGATTGAGTTTTTCCCCTCCGTTAAACGGTGAGGAAAAGTGCTTTGATAAAACACTGAATATGCACAGACAGTTCATTGAAAATCTGCTTGAAATTTGCAATTTGATTTCTACAATAGTGAGTCATTGTTATATCTTCGAGCAACATTTTAATTGCTTTAATTTGATGGCTTGAGGTAGCGTATCTTCGATAACTCTATTTACAAGGATATCGGTCTCATCTTCAATGGCCCAAATTCTTTTATGGTCTCTGTGAATGCTGAACAAGCAGGAGGGTGCAAGAGCTGTAATCACAGGGTGTACTGTGGCCGGGCTCGTATCTGACTGTGTATGTAATGGCAGTAGTTTCGTTTGATGACGGTCTACGCCGAGTTGCTTTGGCTTTTGCAGTACATTGTACGCTGCAATCAGTGGTTGGTGGTCAGTTATAACTTCCACCTGTGTGCCTAGAGTATACATTCTGTTCATGTACATGCCAGTCTGTATGCTATTACTTTCACGTTCGATCTACCCATAACAAGCTTCAGCCCAAGAACGTGATGTGTGGTTCACTGGGCGCCATACCATGTCTCCATCTACAGTGTGGAGCTGGGCTAGGGTCGCTTGCGTGCCGACTGGGCTGGAATCAACGTACAGTCATGTTGGCAAATCGGTGTTGTATGGTACGAGTACGTCATCACTGCACTGATGAGATTTAATGGACTGAAATGCCCATTCTTGATGCTTTCCCCATTCAAATTGAGCATTCTTTCTGATTTGTAATCTGAGAGGAGCATTTAGCTCCGGGTAGCAGGGAGCACCGTTCTTGCCACCGAGGAATTTTGCATTAAACTGTGCCGTCTGCAGAAAGCCCTTTACTTCAGAACATGATTGAGGTTGGGGCCATGCTTGGATAATTTGGCACTTTTCCGGGTCAGGTGACATTCCCAATTTATTGTAGATGTGGCCACACCACTTTACTTCCGGTTGCCCAAGGAGACACTTATGCAACCTGAGTGTGGTTCCTTTCTCATTGAGTACTTGCAGGACGTGACGAAGGTGTTGATCGTGTTCTTGACCAATGCCATATTGTCATCTTCGATGTTAGCAGCATTTCTGCAGTGTTTGATGGCTTGACGAATGCGTTTCTGGATTTCACTGCTAACTGGATTGGTTCCCATTACCATATGCTTGTATCGCATACAGCTTCCGGGCTTTTTCCTCAATTTCAAATTGATGGTCGCAGTTAGTTAAATCAATGATGGAAAATCGATCGCGACCTTGAAATTTGTGTCTAAGTTCCTCACTGGTGGGAATTGGTTCATGGGTCTGATCGATGTCCTTATCCACTTGTCGACAGTCTAATGTAACACGAATATTGCCAGGGTCCCCTTTCTTGTCAGTGATGACTAGGTTACTTATGTTTGTCCCAGCTTCTTCGATCTCAAGAGGCCCTTCTATAACATCGTCTGCAAGCATACGAGTGATCTCAGTTTTTAATCTGTCAATGTAATGAAGTGGAATGCGGTGTGGAGGCTGGATGACAGGTTCGGCATTGGAGTGAACCTGTATCTTAGTGGTTGCGCACTTGAATTTCCCAGTTCGACTTGAGAATAATGCTGGGACCTGATCAGCAAGCTTTCTCATGTTCTGATCAATTTTGTCTTGTGTCTGGCCACCAGGGTGGAAGGGTTTGGGTGTCCTGACGAACTTGCAGGAATGTCTTATTTGCTCCCAATCGTTACGGTTGACGAGGGTTTTTGACACGCCGGTGTCGGTCACTAAGGAAAACTGCTTCTGTGGAGGTTTTATCTGTTTTAACACCTGTGATGTAGATCTTAGCTTTAATACTGCGAGATCTACTCACAACAATTCTTGCTGATGATTCAGCAGAGTCACTTTCATCAGTGGTAGGTAATCGGACTGGCTACGGCCACATCTTCCACATGGAGATTTTGGTAGTCTGGCTTTGAGCCTCTTGTTTTCTGACTGAAGACAGCGTACTTCATCTGCCGTTGGCTGCATAGGCAACAAAGCTTGGCCGCTGGCTCTTTCTAGCAGGGCTGCTCCCTTCTCAGACTGCTCCTTGGTGATACCCATTTTGAGGAGTTTCTCGTAATCGACGTTTTCCTCTCTCGAAGCTTAGGATTGGATGTTTGCAGCAGCATAGCATCAAATGCAGCCTGTTTCCATGTATAGCCATCATAATTAATGAGTCGAGCAGCCTTAGACACTTCCTTTGATCAACGGTCAAAGAACTTACTGCCTTATGGGAAATTCACCAATGGAAGGTTTCTTTGAACAACATTGTTAATTTGATCTTGCGAGGCTTTCCGTACTTTTGCAACAGCCTGGTCAAAACTGTCATCATCAGAAACGTAGCCAACATAGCGAAACAAATCTTTCATGTCATCACCTCTTCTAAACAATTGCATAACCTTATTTTGAGTTCACTTCGTGTATATGGTGTTCCATCAGCTTTGTGGAATGCTAAGTCAAAGACTTGTTATGCTCGCTCAATATATTTGTCAAAGAGTTCAATTGTTCCACCAGGATTGGCTTCTAGGCATTTGAAGGTGCCAGGATCATACAGAAGTGATGACGCCATAATGCAACCAATAATAAGTACAATGATGCTTCTGCTGTGACGGAACAATCAACTGTTAACAAAGTCTGTTGTATTGACAATTTTGTACATATTTATACTGTCCATACATGCGTTCACTGATTTTCAGCTTATCTGAACTTGATGACCAACCTTGTCACTGGTCCGTTCAGTTGTCAGTACAAACTTCAAAAGAGATGTTTCCACCACGGACCAGTGCATATTGCTATATTGCTATATGCTATATTGCTATGTGGTACTGCTAAAGATAAGAATGAATAACACACAATGATAACATAACATTAGTAGTCATGAGTGCATATACAATATCAGAGTAACACACTGTCACAGTAATCTGGAGAGTTGCGTGAAAAATAAGGCTTGGAGAAGAGGGTCTACTGATTCAAAGAGAAAGCTTTTCTACGTTTACGCTGTCTTTATACCTTTTTATTAAAATTTCTGCTTGAATTTGTTTCTAACCAGGGAAGAAAGTCAGAGACGCAAAAGAGCCAATGCAGATGAAAGGATTGCTGATTATGAGCAAACTCCTAGGAAAATACCAAAATCGTTTGAAGAAGAACCGGAGAAAACCATTCAGTTGCTACCTATCAAGTCACAGGCTGGTTTAATCCATCGATCACGAGAAAAGGAAAATGAACCTGAGGAAGTCGAAGGTGAGACTTGTAGAATATGTTCCAAAGTAAATGTTGGTCATGTGCTCCTCATATCGGAAGGATTAGAACTGTGAGAACCCTATTCATGTAGAATGTCATACAGCAGTTCTTAGTTTTGTCGGGATTACCCAAAGTGACATAGTTTTTTCATTTCCTTTTTCTTCAGTAATGCTCTTTAAGCTGCGTAGGGCTAAGGCAAGCCTTGGGAAACAATTTTTTATGCAGATGCTGATAGTGCCTTTTTACTGAAACACAAGGACAGAGTTCTTGAATGTGCCATGATTAACCTATCACATGTACACCACTGGAGTGATGGTGTGATAGCACCTTGTGAGTATGTGACCCCCTGAAGGAAGAAGACTGTCTATCAATATGTTATCCTTATTTTACTTTCTGGGTTTTTTTTTTAGAATCTTCTTCTTTGGTGATGCATAATGAGTTTCCTAACATTTGGAGAATTTGATTAAAAACATGTTTCTTCTGTTAAGGCCGCACTCTTTTGTTCATGGTTGGCAAACTAGAAAAAATAGGTTGGAGGCTATAGCTGAAGATGTTCTGGTGAAACTTTGGTGTCAAAAGAGCTCTTAAGCTAGTAACACCGTCGATGTGGGCTTCACGGGATGGTGTTAATATTGATGCTGCTCAGATGGAGACGCCAGTGCGTTATGCTGAATGCCAGTGCTGTCGGCCCTGTGTGTTAAGGAAATTGACTTATTTTAATACAAATCACAACTATCAATGATAATTGCAAGGTAATCATTAGCGTAATAAGTTGTCCATTTCTCCAGGTGACAGAGAATCGACATGAAACATAACGCGCGAATATAAGTACAATTCAAAGGTATCTTCTGAATAGAAGAATGTGTTGAAAACAATAGAGTGATTTCAATACGCAGTATCAGGCATGTCAGTGTTCCGCTCATTGGCAGAATATTTCGTGAATTTTTCCGCGTGAATTTCTGGGCTACTCTTTATTTGTGTTGGCAGTGAGTCTTCTTAGGCAATAACTCGACCAGTATATAAGTTTATGGGGCATCAGCACATGTACTTGATTTATCTCCAGCTATTTCAGAAGCACAAAACTACTCTAGATGTACAAATTCTGTATTGGTCGCTGTTTCTATTTAATATCCTTTGTCTCAGATGCTTATGGTTTTGCCAAGTAAGGATGAGGATCATTGAATACTTAGCTGAAGATCTTGAGACTATGAATTATTGAGGCATAGTACTTTTAAAGGGACAGGATCCGACAGAACCGTTGAAGTTAAAAATTTTGAGATTTTTTATTCAAAATAACAGTATTGCCACCAAGACTCTAAATCTAAAGTATTTCAGCGATAGGAACTACCAAATGAAAGATATCTTCATCTTGACGCTCAGTTCTTGAATTTTGTTTTCCGCCCCTATATTTAGATCCTGGTCAAAACCTTATAATTTCAATTTGCCAAAATGTACGAGTATTATACAACAGTATGAGACTTGCATTGTGGTTGTTTTTACGTTGAATAGAACTAAATTTGCTCAAAATATTAACATTTATTTTCAGACGGGTAGGGTTTCAGTAAAACCTAGCACTGAGTGATAGTGAAGCGATGAGCAGATCTACAATTTATTTTCAGATGCCAATCGGATACCAAGTTCATTGAGACAGATTTTCAAGGAACATTCTGGCAAAGAGGTTCATCATTAATTATTTTTCCATGGACATTTTTCTTCTTACTGCTTTGCGTCACTTCTTATTTCGAGTTATAAAATTATGGCTTCACACTGTTTTCACGTGCCGCCGAAAAACATTCTGTCATGACTCGAAACTTCAAAAAATTAACCACATTGTAAGCATTAGGGAACCCTGAAACCATAGAAAATGTAGGCATAATCGAGACTGAGTTGAAATTATCTAATGCTTATTAAAAATGGTGCATGACGGTTGGTAGGCTGGAATAAGCATGGGCTGTCGTCTATTATGTTTTGTTCAATATACATACACGTAAAACAGGGGAGAAAGCATCACCTTTGGAATGAGAGCACCTGTGCATCATATAGTGTTCCCGTACTAGCTTTCTTTTTGCGTGTTTTATCTAAAATACATTTCTCTGAAGCTTCAATGACTGACTTTCCATTTCTCCTCGAGTTTAGCAAGCATTGTTCGTGCTGTCAAGTTTTTCGGGGTCAGCATTGGTGCCAAGGGAGGAAAGAACACCTTCACAAACCTTGTCTAGAGCTTGAACTTCTGTGATTTGGTAAAGAAATCTGGTTGCCGAATTTGGGGTTCCAGGCGATAATGCATCCCCTGTGCTGTTGTTTTTTCGAATTTCCCGCTAATTTGGAACTAGTCCACTGACATGCCTGGCAGTATTTTCGAAATGAAGTGTAATGTATCCAGAAGTCCATGGAAGTCGGTCAATGCGTGCCATTTACCTGAAGAAATTTTCTCGATCATTTTCCTTGCAATAAATGAGTTACTTGTACAGTGCCCCCCCCCCCCCCCAGAGTTTCACCCTGCTCAAACGTCGGACGTCATGCATACTTTTGGAACTGTAAGCAACGCATTCAGCATTACAATTTGGTTCTTTAAAACCACCATTTCCATACTTTATGTATGCTAAGTGTATTAGCCGTGATGCCATGGAGCAACAATAGCTTGTCAGTATCCTGATATGGAACCAAGATTGCGTCAGCATTAGTCACAGACGCTTGGTATCAAGCGGTGGTGTTATGCTTAACACGGTCTATACGAACACAGCCTGGCGGGGACTAGGCTTTGATGACCTGCTTTCCCGTGCTATATAATATGTCCAAGCGATCTTCTGGCAAAAAAAGTAAATGAAGTTAAATAGTCTCCAAACTACACCAATAAAACGAAATTGAACGAATTTGTCCCTAATTTGCAAAATTTTCAAAGAAATATACATTTTTTGTCTCACAAAACCACTCGCAAGTTCAGTACAAATGTGACGTCAGTTAGTTGGAGCTAAGATAGTAGGTGCAGGTTGGTAAAGAGGATGGTGTTTTGTTGTTGTAAAATGGAAGACAGCTTTTTTCGATGGTGTACGTACCGATATTTGATGTCGCTGTCTGTGGACCAACATATGCTTACCATCCTATGTCCAGCTCTGAAATAGGATGCTAACTAACTGACGTCACATTTCTATTGAGTGTTTGTATACAAAAGCTATTTTATTTAGAAATATTGCCAATTAGGGGCAAATTAGCTGCAGTGTGGTCCACTTTCATAGGTTAAATTTATGTGAAAAGGAGTTGCTGAGAATGCAATTATCTTTATTTGATCAGTTCAGTTAAACAGTGGTTTGGTATCGTCTAACTCAAAAATGCCCAAGTGGAATCATCGGTACAAATAATTTTAATAGGACTTCATTTTGACAGCAGATTTGGGATGGAATTGTTTGATAGTTATAAAAGGCCAGGAATTCTGATGGCAAGAACCTTTGATGAAACTTTGCTAACTTGTTTCAATACCTGCCTTTGAGAAACCGAAACTGGCTGCAGCTTTGTTCCTTCCACAATTCTGGCAATTCGCTAAAAATTTGTTACAACCCTATGCTATGCTTTCCCTATTCTAGGTTGGGAATCTGTCCAAACTCATTGAAACGCATGCAATTTAATCCTTTTAAAATGTAGAATAAGTGTATTCCAGGAAATGACAGGAGAAGAGGAATATGACGTAACATGATGTTATCTGGCAGGGTTTATTTTAGACCTATGTTGCTATTGACTGTCGAATACGACAAGCTGCCCCTCAAGGTTCAAAACAATAACATCCTTCGATATGCCTGAGAAAAGCTGCCCTTTCACTGGAAATCGAACACATGCACTGCCCTTCTACAATATGCCTTGTCTTATCTTTATAGTATCATAATTTTTGAGTTTCTACACCAAAACTTTTGAAAATGTTCATTTTTTCATGCCTCGGTTGTTGTTTTGAAATCCCTACTCAAGCTAGACTTGATTTTTATGAAATGTATTATGATCTATTACAAAGATGTATTGCGTCATTGTAGATCCAATTGAAGAACCTACAGAAGGCCACCAGCCTGTGGAAAAAGAGAGGCTAAGTTTTGTAGAGTTACTGGCACAGCAGCAAAAAAAAGTTCGGCAACAGAAGATACACATTGCAGAATTATCACAAGCCATCCTAGAAAGGCCTGATGAACACGTATGTGTCTGATACATTTGGTATTAGGGTACCTATCCCTTAGAAATTGAAGAATATTGGGAGAAACTATATTGAGACTATTTTTCAAAGATGTGGAAGCAACCAATCATTAGACTTGATATCTACTGTTTGCTTTTGTGTGTTGTTGTATTTATACTAGGAAGTATGATTATTTGCAACAAGACTAACTACAATGCATTCAGTTCTGTCACTCATTTGATGATCTTGCTAGAAATGTGTACACATGCATTGATTCAGTCTTCTTTAAACTGGTTTGATGCTATTCTCTATCAGGAGGGACAACTTTTTTTTGCATATTAGTTTTATTATGTTGTAAGTTGGTGTAAAGGCAACCACTCATGTTGTCCATGGCCAAGGAAAGATTGTACTGCAAAATGTAAATCAGATGATCAGAGCAATCATAGAAAACCAATGACTACTAGCAGGTAAATTGCTCGTGTAACACTGAATCATAAAAACCATTTTTTTTATTCATGCTCGAAAGTAAGCGATCTTAATGAGATGATGTCTGATTATCACCTGGGTTTCTGTCTGCCAGTTTGGCAACAGTGCTTTTTTGTATGTGGGACCTCTCTGGTGTTTATTTTGTTTGTATGAGATATTGAATTTAAGTTGATCGACCCAGATATTTGTTGACCACTTTTAATTTTTCAGTGATGAAATTTTGCTGTAGTTGTATCTTGACCGGTTCATTTATTGTGGATGTTTTGAATTGTTTTGGGCACTCTCTGATAATTTTGTATTTTTGTATTTCCTTTTATTTTAGATATCATCTCTTAAACCACTCCTTGATTATTGCAAACGAGAGGAGGCAATGACTGTACGAAAACTTGCAATGCTCTCTTTGTTAGAAGTGTTCAAGGATATAATCCCTAGGTAGGCATATGTATTGTTAATGAGGCGGGGTTTGGGGGGAGGATTGTCAGTATTATTGTTATATACCAGGCATAGCAGTTGGTCTGAAGATGGCAGACATGTGGTTGAATGTTACTCTTATTTTGTGGGTCATATTGTGCCAGCTTTTTGTGGCTATGCTATACACTAACTTGCAACATTTTTAGTTTTTGACTTTTAATTCTTTCTTTTTGGGGGCAGCATGTTGTGTGCTTCTTGCTTTTGTTTCATGTTGCATAACATTTTTATTTCGCTTTTTGAAAATTTATGTAACACTGCCAAAATTCCGTAAAGTGAGTTTGTGTTTTCGCGAAAAATGGTTTGCCATCCTTATTCATGCATATGTTGTGATTCGACATAAAGGCTGATGTGGTGTAGAATATCATTATCTAGGGATTTTACCAATCATCCCATCGTCGTGAAGTTATTTGTGACTTACTCAACTACACAATTGTATTAAAATCATTTTTCTAGACTTGGAACCGAATATACTCTGAAATTTATTGTAGGGCCGCTGCTTTGGCCTTCAGCTTCGGTAGTTTTGGAGCTGGATTGAGTTTTACTTATTATTCCTCTCTACAATAAAAAATACCCTGTAATTATTAGGTCGCTGCTCTTGCTCTTTGCAGCTTTTATTTATTGCTGATTGTAATGCTACGCTGTTAGTACAGTGGTGCAGTTCGCACATTCTTCCTTGTCCCTCACAAGTTGAGTTCATGGCTCTCATTGTCCGTTTTATCGTGACGACCACCTGCTGTTAATAGAGAGTGGTTCTAGTTTTTTCTGAGGGTAGCCGGGCCCTTAATTCTTTAAAAAAAAGCTAGTTTTAAGTTATTCGAAGAAGGCTATTTTTTGGGCACTACTTACTCCCTGCATCAAAGAGGTTTGGTCATTAATGTACCAATGTTTAGTTATTATGCATACTAGTTATATTATGTATATCATTGTTTTCAAGAGCCAGTTCTGTTGATGTTCCCTAAGCATGCAGTATCGCTGTGTAGTTAATCGCTGATTCTGTATCTGTGGTTTTGTTTAGTTGTTTTACTCAAGCTATTTATCACAAGGGAAATCTAAATTTTAAATTTCAAAATTATCACTTGACTTTCACATGAATGGTTGAGAAGGGTCTAACCAATATTGATTTGGTCATTTTTAGCGGTTTGAGGCTGGCGTTCCCAAACCCTTTCAGTATCCTTATCAAGCCTTGATGCATTCTAATATCTCTGAACAGCAGCTGAAAATGAACCTTTTATGTAGCTAACTATGTTTTGTTATTTTCTTTTGCAGTTATCGCATCCGCGAACTGACCGATTCAGAAAAGCAAGTCAAGGTTACTTGTTACAGTTTATCTCTATATATATTGAATATGGTTACTGGAGGGAAGAATATATGCTTGGTTGTTTATCTAGGGTCGCAATTGACAGCAGTTAACCCTGGTTGGACCTGCCCCCTCCTCCTCCAGCCAGAAAAACTGCTATCTCTTCTAAACGGTTTACATTAACAGGGCTTATTTTAGCCCCATGTTGCTGTCGACTATCGAACGCAGCAGGCTGCCCCTCAAGGTTCAAAACAATAAGATCCTTAGAAAAACATGAACAAAGCTGCCCTTTTTCTGGAAATTGAACGCATGCCCTACCCTTCTAGAATATGCCCTGATTAAAGTATAGACACTTAATGACTTTTAATTTCATTATCTTAGACACAATCTGACCGAATTTTAGTTCCCTTCTCCAGGGGTTCCTCTGGACCGCTGTGACAAGAATGCAGTAAGAAAGGAGTTTTGGGCAAAGTTTTGGGAAGAACATGTTCAGTTGGTACATTTTAGTGTTAATAAAAGTGTTAGTGTTAGTGTTTGTGTCTTTTAATTGTTTGGAATCGATTTTGCCCCAAAAACATTTTTTTCAAAATCAGATTGCAATGATGATGACATCGCTAATCATGATGTCATCACTATTTTTCTTCCATGTCGAATGAAAGTTTACATCCTGTAGCTTATGTATGCCAAGTTTCATCTTACGTTTATAAGTTGGCATTATTGTTTTCCATTGTCAGTGGTCGGTGTAGAATAATCGCCAGCTTGTTTCTCCTTTGAAAAGCAACAAGATAATTCACAATGTACTTTCCTCCAAACTTTCTTTCGCCATTATT
>JAOBRC010700783.1:0-10446 GCA_027575255.1 Scolionema suvaense | reverse complement strand
AAGTTATAAGCGATTTAAGTTGAAATTTTCAAAACTCTCGAAAAAATGTCAGGAATTTCAGGAATGTAGGCCCATAGGTCAAGAACGAAAGAAAATCTTGAAAATTGCCGACACCCTTTTGAAGCTACATCTTCGACAGTTCATATGAGATAAGTGCTGTGAGAAAATATTAAACACGGGGGAACTTAGAGCTCTGCGAAGAAGTATGGTTAGTTTTCCAATTGTTCTCTTTGTTTACCGGGAACAGGTGGCTATATTAGTCTGAAATCATAGGAAACGAACCAGGTGTATAATGTTCATGTATTTATCTCTATGTGATGTCACAGAGCCTTGTCTGAAGTGAATAACAGCCTCAAGAAAAAAACGGTCTGCGAGGGTTAACAGTATCCTTAATAACACGTTCAGTGTAGAGCACGACTATTCTTGTTTTGGGAGCCAAATCATAAAAGTTATCTTCACAGTCCAATTTGGGGCACTTCAGGCGGTTTTAGACAAAGCCAATGTGTGCATCAAGAAGAGCATGAAATTTTGAATTGATTCTCAGTAAACAGTCTTGACTCAAATTGACTGCGTCGATCGGCAACTGCAAATATCAAAATATTTTTTTTCTAGAAACTCTGTGATTTTGTGATTTACAGTACTTTAGTGTTTCCATTTGGTATAGCAAATGATGACATATTTCTGCAATCCTAATGGCTTTGAAAACTTTATCACATACAGTGTACCATAGGTTCTAAAAACTCACTAGCAAAGAAAAACGTTCCTCGCACCAAATTTCGTGCCTGTGCATCAAAAATGAAAATTACCACCCAGTAGTAGCCAGAAAATGTTAACCACAAAGCTAACACCCACTCATGAGGTGAAGTGCTTGTAACTCCAGATGTAAGTAAACAGTTATCCAGCAACTGACAGAGAAAAAAGGTTGAACAAAACAATTTATAAAGCATAGGCCAACCACCTACTAACTCCATTTATTTACATTTGCTACAGCCATAACCCACTCCCATTTTCAAAAGAATGTCCTCTGTATGATTAAGTTGCATTCAGTGCCATGGGGTTGCAACGGGTAAGTAAAATAGCCAGCACCTGGCTAAATTTTAACGTGTGAATATAGTGAATGGCTACCAGAATTCAATGGTCAGCATGTGTACTTTTATTTCCCTTTTCGTTACTAAGGCCATGCAAAACTTGGTGCTTTTTCAGGCTCAAAATGTTTAGATATTGAGGCCTAGCTTGTACTTCTAATATGCCAGCCCTCTGAATTTGCGGTGACATTCAGCAAAGCTGTCGTGTTTGCCGACGCGTTAACCCGATACAGCGGCAAATAAAAGCTGCTGTTGCAAATCTAACAAATAGCACATTTCTGGTAACTCAAGTGCCTCACCAATTAACTCCAGTCACCATTCTATGAATGGTAGGTGCAGAAGAAAAAAGTTTGAAGGAACATCTGGTGTCACAACAATCAAATGCCTACTGCACTCAAGAACAAAACATGGTTATCGATTCACCGATCTGGCACAACAATCGATAACCGATCATCTATTGTTCACATCGTCTTCCTTCATAAGTGGTCTACTAGCAAGCACCACAACTGTGTCATTTAGAGCAATGCCAGTTCAAAAGCGCTAGGAATTGTTGGCTATTGGTGTTGCATATAGTCACGCATGCGCAACTATGTAACTCGCATAGCTAACACCGCAAGTGATAGCGAATTGAAAAATGTACGGTTGACAATAAAAGCAGCACTTACTAGGTGGATGAAAGGGATGAAAATACAGAAGACATCCGCAAATTCGAACACACACGGGACCAATAAAAATGGTCAAATTAAAAAATGTTCGAATTAAGTGGCGTTTAATGTAAAGACTGTCTTAACCAAAGGGACTTGAACATTTGTTCGAAATAGCGAAAGTTCGAATGAAGCAGCATTCGAATAAGCGGATGCATATTGTAGTGTCAGTTAAGCTTGACTTTTGTACGGGACATAGTCAAGTGGCATGTTTGGGGTTCACGAAATTATACATCCCCCCCCATTATTTTGATAATCCTGGGACCGTAGCTTCCCAGCGATGATCCAAGATAATAGAATTGAAAGTGTGGCTGTCCACACTGCTCTTGTGCAGGTATATATCGTCAAAAACTGCGGAAACGTAGGCTGCGAATGGTAGTTCATGTACCTACTGGAACTGCAGTCGCACCTGTATTTGCTGTTGTACTAGCAACTTATGCACTTTTGCTCTAATTCAGAGTGCTGAATATGCTTCGGAACAAACTGAAGGTAACCTCTGTGAAAATCAAATGAATTCATGTGCGTTACAGTAATCACCAGGGGTGATCAGTGCTGTCTTGAGATTGAATTCCTTCACGCCTTGGTCGGTCATTCTGATGAGAGGCTATAAAACGTAGAAATCGTTTCCTAATGCCACTTGAGGTTTGCCTATCTACGAGCCCTTGCCTTGGCAAATTTTGCTTTCATTTCATTTTGACTTGCTCGGTTGGTTTTTTATTCACACTTTCTTTGTTAGAAGACAGTATGTTTAAGTTAGTGCCGTGTTTGTGTTAAGCATTATATATGGCATGATCAGGTTGGTGTTTTACGACTGTGGATCCGTGAAGAAGGAAGGGAGCAATAGGAGAATGCGCGCAGGCGGTACAAGGACCTCAAAAGTGTATTGGTACGGTCCCACGGTTTTTCCCCCACAGGGTTTCTTTTAGCCCAGGGACTGTACCACTACTGACTAAAGGTAAAATCTTTTAATTCCTGACGTTCCGAAATTTGACTAGTCTAGATTGTTCAATAGCCGATTCCTTGCAGCAAGCGCAGAGCGTATACTATTTCATCAAATCGCAATAGTTGATACTTCGAACAATGCGTCAAAATGCAAGACATACGCCTAACCTATATATTCAGCTGTATATCATATGTATGAGCGCACGATATTGATATTGGTATGGACTCCCCTAAGGCAAAGAGATACCTCATCTACCAATTGGTATGGGCTCCCCTAGGGCAAAGAGATACCTCATCTACCTGAGTTTTTCAGTCTTTTACGTGAGTTTTTCGTATAGCACATGAATGAGTCATGTTTGAATGCAATGAATTAGAACATGATAAGAATCGGCAAATATGGAAACAAGATTAAAGATGAAATCAAATAAATGAAATAAATAATTTCCTGTTCCTACTACGGTCGTGCGAGCTCTTGCAGCAAAAGCAAGAGTGTTAATGGAGACAGTCAGCAGTGCTTGGCACATGAGAGAGGAAGGGTGTATTCTGGAATGCTCTTTGAGATTTATGTAGAAGAGTAGCATGCGTCAGGCGATGAGTTAGTGGTATATACAATGTTTGTTGCTGATGTGAAGTTTTCCGGATGAATATTTTACTGACCAGTCCATCCCCTACAGGTGATTATGAAGATAGGAACAAGACACCTACGTGTGTCGAATGACGACACAAGTAAAATTGAACACAGGAGAAAAACACTACAAAGAGGACCACTATTTCGCTGACCTCTTTTCCTTTACAGGGATAGCTGAGCCAATGAATAGACACACAGAGCACCTACAAAAAACCTACTTGAAATACCATAGGCACCAAGATATTACAATGTGCAGATGGTTATCGAAAACAATAAGAAAAGCAGCCTGCAGCTAGCTGTAGGGGTAAAATATGCCTATCTTCAAATTTGAGGGAAGTAGTGATTTTTTGGTGTTAATTCAAGAGAAAAAACAAAATCTGAAGAAATTTTTCATATAAAATCATTTTTGGCGGTTTGCACCTCCAAAAACTGTTTTACTCAATTGCTACCCCCAAAGTGGTGCGCTATGCATGCACATGATTATACCGGGGCATTTCGTGAGATCTACAGAGCTGCATAGCTTTAGTAGATATTGCCACATATTTTAGCATAATTTTAGATATGACATGCCTTACTTCTGCAAAAAAAATTGTCTAAGCCTAATTGTTACATCATACTTATTGTTGCATCATACCAACTTCTGCATCATGCCAACTCTTGCATCATTCCAATTGTTCATCATACTATTGTTGCATCATGTCAACTGTTGCATCATGTGAACGGTTGCATCATTCCAATTATTGCATCGTGTCAACTGTTGCATCATACCTATTGTTGCATCATGCCAACTGTTGCATCATTCCAATTGTTGCATCATACTTATTGTTGCATCGAATGTAAACTGTTGCATCACACATACTGTTACATCAAACTGCTGCATCATTCTAATTCTCACAGAATGTTTTGTACTCAGTACTCTGGGTATGCTGCCAACGTTAGTTGGAATAGAAACCAAGGACAACACAAATACCAAAGCGAGCGGAAAGCATCAGATGGCCATGGATACACCAAACTGGCAATCTATCCAATCCAAATTACCAACAGTGTTCGAAGCAGTCAGTGACATTTATCAGTTCCAAGCCTGGAAGTATGAAGATGAATACTGTACTCAATCAATATACTCCTGCCTTGGTCAATCAATGGATAAAATCGTTTGCATCAAATCATGTTCTGTCAATCCCTACTGTGAAGCAAAAACTGAAGAAAATCATCAAAAGGTATCATAACCAGGTGTATGTCAGAGCCCACTGCAGTACTGGCAAGAAGAAAGATGCAGCTCCAAAGGAATCCTTGTGACGGTTAACTGAGCACTGGAAGAAAGCAAATGACATCCTCTTTGATATAGGTAAAGACACGACTAGTTTGGATCCCTCTAGTACTGAAGCCATTTTCTATGCACAACAACAACAACAACAACAACCAAATCGCAGGGGAAGAGTCACAGATGAAGTGGATGAAGAATATGCAGAAGAACTGATGAGGGTGGAGCAGGAGCATAATATGGAGGAGGATCAAGGGACAGACCTGGACATAGAGGACATGGAAGTAAGTGAAGATCCAGGCATCTTGGACATAACCTCAGCATCAGATATGTCACTTAATGTCAGTGTTAACAGATCAGGCACCAGTCATCAAACACCATCCACTAATGAAACTGCATCACAAACTGATAAAGTGTATGTGGAAAGAAAAAAGCTTTGAATTAACAAGAGGATTCGCACAGATGATGTGAAACATACTTGTGCAGTTTTATCTTCAACATGTGGTGTCTGCTGAAACAGCGAGAAAAATTGTCCAAGTTGTGTGCAAGAACATGTACGGGCATGAGCTCTACTTGACTTCAGAAGAGCAAACTGAGGGCGTGGGGACTAATGTCATGATAGGGTCTACCAAAGAAAAAGATCGAACATACGTTCTTCCATCTGCCAGAACTATCTGTGATCAGAAGCAGCTTTTGGCCACAGAGATGGAAACTGATTCAGCCTTGGCTCCTCTTTTTGAAAAGGAAAAATTTGTCAAAGCTTTCATCCACTTTAACACAACAAGTCACAGCAACATTGATGGAGAGTAGCCATCCATAATACTGTGTTTCACAAATGGAGAGGAGTTCTGATTGCGCCCCTTGTTCTTTGCCTACGAGGACAGGCAACAAATCACAGGGTCGTTCACGGAAACTTTCGGAAGGCTTGCCGCTGCAGCCTCAATGCGTTATCGTGTGGCATGTCAACCAAGAGAACTGTGGGAGAAGGTATTTGCTCTCATGACAGATGCAGTGACAAAGAATCTTGGGATAGAAGAAACAATTGCTGTATCCTTAGAGTCCAGTCATCATCCATTACATCTCCTCTGTAAGAGCCACACTGTCCAGGCTCTAGACAGATCGAATTTGGATGTTTTGTCTCACGTTGAGAAGGATGTGAACCAATCGGACACATTGGAACAAATCAATGCAAGACTCAAATCATTCTTCAGGGGAAAGTCTGCAGTGGTGGAAGCAGGGATTGATGCTATCTTGAAACTAGTAACACACTGCAAGTCCGCAAATTCTTGTTCTCAAGTTGATCTTGTTGAACTCATCTCTGAGAGGGAAGGAGAGGTCAAGCGAATCTTCCTGTATCAACAGCGCAGATTTGCGAAACTTGGAAAAGCGGCGGCATGCATTCTGAACGCCAGAGACATACTGAATATAAGTTAACTAGAAGAGGTTGACTGAACCAACCAACTTGCTGAGTGTTGCAAGATTTACCTGAGTAGTGAACTCTTTATCACTGAATTGTAGTGTCTTGCATTCTTCAATCATTTTGTGACGTTTCCATTTCTTCATTGTGTTGAGATTTTCAGTCAAGAAGACCTGCTTAACATCATTCCAAAACTGTACAAGGACCTGCTCCTAATGAAAACCGACACTTTGCACAAATTCATTGTCATCACTCGTGGAATTGTTATAACAACATTAACAACTGATGTGCCTCAAGAAATTATTCGAAAAGTGTGTGTTTCTGTGGTAGAAAGTCTCAAAATGTCAGTGTGGAAAGGAGTATGGCTTTCCAGAAGATAATGAAGATTTACGCGCCACAGACATTTCAGTCCTAACAACTGAAGAACTTGATGGTCTGCCAACCAACAACTGCGTCAGCGAGCGAGATTTGTCTCAATCTGACAGGGAGGCACCCTGTCAATAATATCTCGGCAGACTGACCGGCGTAATCGGCAAGTAAAGGCACGTCGAGAAGAGTGCCGAAGCCAATCGGTATTAATCAGCCAGCATGTGTGCTGATCCGATAGGCAAGAGTCGGCAGAAAGATTTTATCAAACTTTCTGCGATTTATTGGCAGCCTCAACAAACTTCCGATAGTATCGGCGTAGCGGCAGAAAAGAACAGCTTAAATAATAATCAATCGAAAGTTTCCGAATTGCGAAAGTAAAATGCTGAGAACAACGAATTTGGAAAATTCCAAACTGATTCTATGAACGTATAGACTTATAGGTAGAACGTTTATTCGGTAGATGATTAATATCAGCAATGAAAATTAGCATATAAAGACAGGCTCCTATTTTGGTAGAGATATCTTGTCTTCAGTACCATATTTTCTTCGACACTATAAATTTCTTTAATCACCATCAACATCGTGTCAATATGTACATTTTATAAACGTCAAAAACATTACACTCGGCCACTCACTTCAACTATACACTATAAAAGAGGAAAATTTTGCCTTCCTTCTGGAGGTTTTCTGTTCGTAAGCAACAATGATCATGCCGCTGCGTGAGCAACGAAACTTCAATCTGTTTCGAAAGTGTTAGGTATCGTAGTGGCGCAAGGGAGATCCACGCTACCATGCAAGTATACGATTTTCTTGACAATTTCTTCGGCACCGATGAGTGACGTTGCACCTCTAAAAAATCAATTTGAAGAAAAAAACGTCAAAGAACTACATAGACATCGACAGAAAAGAAATTGAAATCACAGAGCTAACGGAAACTGACTGTCCCTTTGTCCAAATATAAAAATTCATGTGGCATCGGAAGTACCCCCACTCTATCACAACATGAATCGTAAATGGGGTTTGTGTGCCGTCATTTCGCAGAGGAAAATTTCATCTGGGTATATACAACTTTTTTGCAAGCTTCGCACAGGCACACAGTTGCTGGCCCTGGATACAGAACAGTAGATATTCTTATAGGTCTTGTCATAAGTAACATATGTTGCATTGCGCGCATGTGTAGCAGAATGTATTCGTAGGAGTTGCTAAAAAGTACCCAAGAGAGTTTGCAAAATTTAGCTAGAGTACAAGATGAAGTTGCAGGTGTTAGGCTTTGACCTAACTTAAAAAGAAAGGTAAGTTTACTGTCCATGCTGCAGAGTGCCATCGTCAGTACTGAACCATCATGTCTCAGCACGCATGATTTCATTGCCAACTGCAAGTATCAAATTTTTGCTTGTATCCAGGAGAGAGAATTTAATTTGGAAGATGAACCTTCTGCCATTGTCTGCTAAGACGATGTATGACATTCTCCTCCCTGTATCCCTGCATATACGGAAACATTGTTTGTACTTCTCTTTGTTGTGGGTATCAGCAACCACGTTCCTGATCATCAGTTCGTCAGCTCGCATTAATGCGTGATCTTTTCCAACAGCATAACACGATTGATAGTGGGTTAATTTCCAAGGTCTGCATGAAAAAGTATAGAAGACATGCTTGCAAGAAGATGCAGCTTCGTAATAAATGTTTCTACAGCAGAAAACAGCCTTTTTAACAAATTCATAACTTAAAGCAAAAAGTAAACGCTCCTACCTTTGAATTGTTTGAAATCTTTTAACTTTCTAGGTAATCTACTTATACAGTCAGGTGGCTTCATCTCGGATAATCGTTCATCCACATCTGAAATCTGACACAGCAATTGAAGGTTTTATAACATACCGACACCCTTCCATATCAATAAGATAGAGTCATCAAGAAGAAGAAATTAGCAAGGCAAGGTGAAGCTTTCGGAACAACAGAACTAGCAAAACAGTATACCGAAGAACAACAACTGCAGAAAGAAACATTTTTGAGACCTTTTCTAGGCATGTTCTGCGGAAACTCGAGCCTAGCCTTTGGGAAACACTCCACAATAGGAAGTGAACTAAAAGGAAGAAAAGATATTTATGTTTTGACATACTTTAAGATCAGAATTTTTCGCGGGAAGAAACTGTCACGATTGCGTGATTTTCGGCTCATTTCCCGAAAGTTTTTTTACACAAAATATTTCCAACAGCACATTTCGCGAAAGTTTTTTCCTCAAAAATTTAAAAACAGCTCCTACGCAAAGGTTTTTTCCTGCTAAATATTCGGAATTTTTCAAGCTTCTTTCGACAGAAAGCTACAGTAAGCTCAACTAAAAAATGCTTTGTTCTTTCCCGTGGAAGATTTTTCCCTTGAAAATTTTGAAAAAGACCTATTTGTGAAAGATTTTTCCCTCGAAAACATTTACGAAGGCCAATTCACGAAAGTTTTTTCCTGCGAAATGTAACATTTACAGGTTTACAGATTTACGGGTTTTGTTTGATTTGACCGTTACCACGTAAACGAATGTCAATTTCGCGGCATTCCTATCTCACTGAGAAAAGCAAAAACTATCATTTTGCGGAATTTCACGAATGAAGTACGAGAGAGAATACAGCAGCTGCAACTTACTGAATTCCCAATAAAATACTCTGGATAGCTTCTGTGCTCTTGCTTGTACTTCTTGCGAACATCTGCATCAAACCAAACATGGAGCAGTTTCTTCGTAACACCCAAAAGTATGCCGTGCATGTAATCTATGATTGTCCCGTTAGCCACATAGAACGATTCTGCAAGACCATGCAGTGGGGACAATGACTTGACACCAAACCTCTGAATAAAAATATTATTGTTAATGGTTTCAAGAAACTTCTATTCAACAACATTTGGTCACACAAACACATACACACATCAAAAATGCAATGCATGATTGCTTGTATGTATGCTTGCAGCTCATTCACCTAGCATGCCACCCACACACACACAACAATACCGGAACAGGGGAGTTTCATTATCGGATGAGTATTTAAACGAATTGTAAAACAAAATTACCCCTCAAAGAGTCGCTTACCTCCCCAGCCCCTTCATCAATGCACACCTTTAATGATGTACACGATAACATCAAACATAATAGAAAAAACATAAGACTTATTACAGCCACACCACTTCTTTCAGCAGACAGCCCATGACAGAAAAACTATTGCTCTGTCCTCTTCTCTGACTCAGAAGCCTCTTCATATGGATAAACATGCGTACTTCCCTTGCCGGCAGAAATGTGATCCCCCGCAATCAAGCAAATGCTGCATTCATAATAGCGATTGAATGTGACCATACTGAGAAATTGGGCTCTTGCTGGTAAGTCCATGCAACATAGTATCGGGGAGACTTTTACCCAAGATACTCTTTCATCATCAACCTGCACCATAATACCTACACGGAATGCCATAGTGAAAAACCAGTAACTAATGATGGGTACACTATATGTTACACCCCTCCTCCACCACTCATTGCGTTTGTTTATATTTTTCTTGCATGACATTCTTCATCCAACCCGCAGGCAAGTAGTTTTTTCAAAAAGCATAACTCAAGACACGTGCTGGATACGTAAAATTGCGCATTTGATTATAAGAGTAAATTTTTCCGTGTTTTACTGACCAGAGAAATATGTCTCTCTTGGCAAACTGATAACAAACCGCCAGCGTGGAACAAGTGTACTAATGTCTAAGTAGTGCTGATCAGGTTTTCCACCTATAACACTCTTGGGTAATTAGTAACTGGAGTTTTTTCCAAACCCATCTATTACCTACTTCAGAGTAGTAGCTACTGACATCCTCTAACGAAGGAGAGTATCACAAAATATAGCCGAATTTCAGGGAAAACAAAAATGCTAGTGGCACCACTTTAGTCAAATTCAACGTATTGGATCAACAAAGGGGGAAGTGGTAGTTGCAGTAATGTCCACATGGACATATTTTCTTACCCATGCACACACAACCCATACTGCTTTTGCGCCTTAAGCATAATTGGAGTTCAATTTCCCA
>JAOBRC010700672.1:0-10446 GCA_027575255.1 Scolionema suvaense | reverse complement strand
AAGGCCTATATTCAGTCCAAGTTTCAGCTTCATACCTGCTCTGGTTTAGATTTTAACCAGGGGGTAGTTTTTACCCCATGTGAAGCCAACGTACATAAAATAGCTTGTGAAGAATAGGGTCAATGTGTTCTTAGAATTTGGGCATTTTTCAAGCTGATTTTCTTATAAAGCGTTTTCTTATAAAAAAGTGTGTATTTCATAGTAATGAAGCAAAGACTTTACCAGGCAAGATGAAGTCAAATATGTATCAACAATCTTTGGGGATAGATAAAACACTTGGTTACGAAGAAAATAATGCCCGAGATGGCTACTCTTCAAGCCAGTGTTGTCTTAGGAAATTAAGAACTATTGACCAACGAGCTCCAGCTCAAATTTTCTGGTTCCTATGAAAAAGAGTGTACTTGAAGAAAACAGGGAAATCAAGACACATGAAATCCTTTGATATTGGCATAATTCATCTTCCAATACCTTAAGGGGTTACTAAAATAAGTTTTCAAATGTGTTTGGAGAAACTTTCTCATGAAAGTTTTTGTGAAAGTTTATTTCACAAATCCATTCCCGACGGCAACGTGTTGGTTGAAATTGTTTGCCACTACTGTAATGCTTCGATAAAACACCCGGGGGGCGCTAATCAATATTTTTTACTTTTCAGAGGGCGTCGGTTTGAGAGGATTGTCTAGTACATTCTTATAAAACTCTTCTTTGTTTCTGACAATATCATCGTCAACATCATCTTTTCCATATTTTCGAATTCTTTTTTGAAATAAAAACCACAAAACAGCAATAACGCAGTACTGTAATGCCTTGAATAAGCGCCCAGGCGCTTATTTAATTTTTGGAGCTTTTACGTGGGCCCTTATTCGAGGGGGGGGGCGCTTATTTGAAAAACAAATTTACTAGTAATTTAAAAAGGGAAAAACTTCCCATCTTCATACGATGAAAACGATAAAAGTAAGCATGAGAACTAAAATAAACTGTTGCATTTATTCAACATTTTTTGCTAAGTCGTCTTTCAATTACTTTCTAGTCGAAAATTCGAATTAGCGCTGGTTTCTGAAGATATGAAAAGATGGGCGCTAATTCAAAGGGTGGGCGCTTATTTGAGGGTGGGCGCTTATTCATATTTTCACTTCTAGGTTGGGCGCTTATTCGAGGGGGGCGCTTATTCGAGGCATTACGGTATTACTAGTAGTTTTACATGTGTTAGTTAGTGTACTTCTAGTAAACACCCCACTATACAGGGGGCGTTAAATAGAGGGGAGTTTATTGAAAAATTTCCTGAAAAGCGAGGCCCTTATTTGAAGGGGGCGTTTAATCGACGCATTGCAGAAAGGTATTGCAGAACATATACTGATTATAACCTGAAAACGTAGTGCATATGGGAGACAACTGTTTCTGGCCTACTTGATGCAAGCAGGATGATTCAGGAAAATTCCCAGAACCTGTTTGCTCAGTTGTAAGCAAGAAGAGCGTGGGGGTGGAGCAGGAGAGGGGATATAAATGAAAATGAATGCAGAAATGTCAAAGGAGATCGTACGTATCAGACTTTTAATTTTTCAGTTGCGAAGATGTAAGTGGCAGCTAATGGTGGATCAAATTATGGAGCAAACTAGTCATTGTTTTTCCAACGCTCTTTAGATCTGTCTTTGTTTGTGTATTCGCATTTTGCTAAAATGGGGGGAGGGGGGGCAAGAAAATGTGGGTCACAGGTAAAGATCATGGCTATAACTTACTTCTATATGTTTTTGGTATAAAAATAACTTAAAGAAACTTGCATCAGGGTCTTAGACTGTATCTTTGTTGTTTACATTATAAATTATAAAATTTTTAGAGAAAATGTCTTCACTTGCAGACTGCTTTATTCGGAGAAACTACCGCGAAAAGAAAACATTTCGTTGTTTTGCTATGACCTGAACGCCCTTCCCCACAGAAATATAACATTGGACAGCGTAAATGTTCGCAAAATCGTGTTTCGGAAAAATATTTGCCAGATAAACTTTCGCGTGTAAACGTTTCTCAACATTTTCGCAAGAAAGTTTCTTCGAATAAAGTATGTAAAAATGTTCTTACAGAAGAAGGTGGGTGTTGCAGCAAATTTGTTCAGTAAAACAAGTCACTGTGTTTTTGACTCCCCCTGATCTACCAGTCACACTTCATGCATGGTAGATATGAAGAATTATTTAAAAAATCGATTTCAGGATTTTTTTTTCTGGAGACTTTCCACAGATAACCTGCCCTATCCAAATGAAATGCCCAATTTATTGAAATTTATTTATTTTACTTAAAAGGTCACATTGACATAAATAAAAGTCGCAAAATATCAGGTTTGACAGGTTTGCTGATCTTAAGATATATAAAAGGGTACAATGGCCAGAAATGGAATTTTAGCAGATGATAGAGCACAACAAAACATGGGATCTCCCATCAGTATCACAACAAAAGCTTGCTTGGATCTGTAGATATTTGCTCTCAAAGTCAAGCAGCTACCATCTTGATTTTTCATCATGTCATTGGAGTCCGTTGCTAAGCATTGCTGTTTCCTTTGTAACATAGAACCCTATTTTCTTTATTGGATCTTAAATGAGACAACCCTATACAATAATTCAATGTGAAGTATTCTGGAAACAAAATGTAGATAATTTTAGTATGACACCAGTGACATCACGCATAATTAGTGGCAAGATGGTAGCTGCTGGACTTGGGCACTAAATATCTCCAGAACTACACAAGCTTTTGTCATGAAATGAAAACTGTATCACGTTTTGCTCTACCATCAGTGAAAACTTCATTTTTGACCAATGTTCCCCTAAAAGAAAAAAAATTGAGGCCACTTCGCATCAAATAAGGTTTACTAGGTCAGCTTCATGTCTGGACAATATGGTTTCTTTTGCTACAACATCCATTGAGACTGAGACTTCAGGTTTACTTTGTTTGTCTAAAAAAAATGCAATTCATCAGGCAAAAGTAGGAGTTAATTGTTTGACCCCATTTACCATGGGCTCTAATAGATTTAATTTCCATATGCCCCCCAACACACAATTTTTTTGCCAAACTGAAAGAGACAGAGTAGTGTCTTGTGGCATGCTATTATGCCCCCCTTGGCCCTTAGCACCTAAATAATGCTCACTTTTCCTTTGAAGAATGTGACAACATTTGCAGGCTTGTGCATGTCGTGCAGGCACGAGGCCTCATGTAAGGGCGGTTCTAGTTATTGCTGAAGTCATAGATCACATATTTAGGAATAGATCTATTGAGTAGACTTATTCATTTCCTTGCCTAAGGTATATTTATTTGGTTGTACGAAGTGCGATTTCATATTTTGTTTCCTATTCTTCTTTCAAGGATTCAACGATGACCTTCTGATCCACTGTATCGCAACAATTTACGAAAAGCGTCATGGATACGCAACCGTGTCGTCCAAAGATTATCACCGCAGAAAATTATGAGCGTCACCACACCAGCTGCAAATCTTTCCATAAAGATCTTTTATGCGTTATTATTTTGGATTTATCACATGTTGCGTACCGACACGAACTCTGATTTGTATTTTGTATATTTTTTACTTATGAGCACGAGCATTAGAACTATTATCAATTTTTAATCGACAGAGCGTGTTTTCTGTTGATTCAGACCAAAACTGTTTCTCAGTATCATATCGGAAGAAATGTTTAGCTCAAGTAACAAAATGCATTAAATCAAACAACTAAGGATTGGTTGGTTTCTAGAAGAATATGACATGTTTGGCAGGCAAACTGTGTGTATTTCAAAAGCAAAGTTTTTCCATAGGAGTTAAGTTTTCAACTTACACTATCGATAGGACGCAGACAAAGATAGGTGCAGAACTCAGCCGAAGCCCGGAACACATCGGATTGCGCTAGGCATTGGTAAAACAAACAAGAAATTACTGAGATTACGACGAACATTACTAGGGATTGGTGAAAAGAACCCAAAAAAATAGGAGGAAATTCGTAGCAAATTCTTCGGATTCGTAGGAGAAAGTGCCAGGAACGCCGGTGAATTCATAGGAAATTCATCGGATTCGTAGGAGAAAGTGCCAGGAACGCCAATGAATTCCTATTAAATTCGGAAAATTCGTAGAAAATTCATTGGATTCGTAGGAGAAAGTACCACGACCACCGATGAATTCCTATGAAATTCAGAAAAATCACCACACTAGTTGATGAACCATCGGAATTTCTTCGAATTCCTCGGGGACTACGCTACCAATAAAATACCGATGAATATCAAAACAGCTAGACCTGTATCGTAGGTATTTGTCGGAATTCATCGGAGTGCTCTAATTTGCACCTGCTATGAGCCATCGGAGATTCTTCGGATTCGTCGGAGATTTCTCCTACTCTACTGATGAATTACCGATGAATGTGGAAACATGTATCGTAGGTATTCGTCGGAAGTTATCGGAGAAAATCTCCAACGAATCCTAGGATTTTTGCTCCATTGTTCTAATACCTTTAACACCTTTAATACCTTTAATACAGTAGAGCATTTTGCACCAACGATTCTCCTAGGACTTCCTAGAATTCTCCGACCAATTCGTGACAGGGATGTTTGTAACATTTCACTGCCAAACTGGATCCAATGCTTTCCATAGGAAGCAAAAAAACCAACAAGCACAACAGGGTTCAAATCAAGAATTAACTTTCTAACTTACGCATTCATAAACAACTGATGGCAAGATGCTCGAGCAACTATAACAAAAGAAGATGTAAGTTCACAGCAAAACCAACCCCGCACAGTAGTGCATTTATGAATTGGATGCAAAACACAAGATTATAATGATATTCTACATGAAATGGAAGCAAAGCACCTCGTTATGTAAACTACAGCTTCACTGCCTTAGAAATGCCTAACATATCTTTGTCTCCAGTAGCAACTGGAAAACAAGATACATAAATCACTTGAATGGATGAATGCATCATTGAGCATTGAATACAGAGTACAGCTCTTATGGCAAGAAAGAAAAGTGGTACGCCAAAGTGAAATACGCTATCATTTACATGGATTCACGGCTTGCAACCAAAGTCCCAGGATGAAACATGTGGACATTTACAATGCCTTGGTTTCAACCCAAGGATAAGTTTTGGAAATGCTCTTTCTAGCTATGGAGGAACAAATCCATGAAGCAAGGTAATGAAACATGTGAGCTAAAAACTATGCACTATATCAGTGTAAGATAAAAAATAACACAGTAGCACATAGAAAAACATCAGACAACTTCTAAGAGTCATCAACCGTAATTACTAAAACACGAACCCAGCCGAACCCAGCCGAACCCAGCCAGCGATTGGTCATTCCATTATCCACCAATCACCGAGTAGTTTTTTAATCAATCACACCCAGCCACAGTCCGTTGTCAACTTTTTATCATTCCCAAACAAGTAGTCAAAGTGGGCACACTTCGAAGCTACTGCCTCCCGGATTATCACTGTCCTTTGGTTGCAACGAGCGCTCGATACGCCAATTAGTTGCTCGAGATGTGAACACCGCTCTGAACCAATCAGCTCCTACTTTTTTCCCAGCGACCGATTGTAAACAATACCTTTAAAATTCAGCTGCAGCCAATACATGAGCGACAAATTTGATGCTATTGTTGGACTGTTCTCATCACTTGTCACCACTTGTTGAATCAACCAGCTGATTTTTGGCAAAGCTCTATTACTCGCTGCTTTCGCCGCTCGCTGGCTGGCCAGAGGCCAGCGCCAAAGCGTCGAAAGAAATCCCAAGGAAAGATTTTTTATTCATAGTTGACATTTCTCCATTTGAGGGCTAAGTCAGGAGCATGTGCGGGGAGATTTCATTACTACAGTGGTAATTGGAACTATTGCTAGAGCTAAAAATTGTTATGTTTAACTGCCAAGCTGTTCTTGCTAGGAGAATAGAGCAAAAAGTATTCCAAATTTAAGGGGAAAATTGTTACTGGCAGGCAACGTCTGTCAAAATTTCCATAAAATGGTCAAAATTGACGGTGTCAAGGCAAGTAGACCGCAGCGAAAAACTGAACGCAATCTAATATTGGACACGCAAAAGCAGCTTTATTCGTATATCAAACTGTATTATTAGGAGCAGGCAGGTGGGATCCATCAAGATCAGGAATGACAATGTTTCAGTGGTAGAAAGTCAGCAAAAATTTAAGAAAACTTAAAAAGTTCCTGAAAGTAGCATTTTTGGAACAGTACAAATCCCAAAATTCCGAATGATTCTGTCATAGGACATTATCTATCCGTTGAAGTATGTGAATTTGATCAGAAAACGAGATCAAGACGTTTACTATAAGATAAATCAGTGTGCTAAGTTCACTTAAGGTCGTTAGAAAACAAATATAAAATCAAGAAAACTGGAAAAATCAAAAAAAGCGGCATTTTTAAAGAAGCAGAAGTATTGAAAATAGATGCAACGGAGGCAAACAATACTTGTCCTGGATAGAACTTACACCATATGATTCTGAAAAGAGATATAGGCATCATCAACAAAGGCAATCAGTAGCAAATGTCCATCAAAGTGCCACAAAATGTGTAAAAACGGCATGTTTTTATAAAAATTGCATTTTTGATAGGCTATAAAACATCAGGAAAACATGACCAATTTCAAAAAAGAAAAGGGTTTTTGCAAAGCAGGAATGAAGTACCAACGCACAACCGGATACAAAACATACCGTTCAGTAGGCGTGAATATCAAATATTTCATTAATGCTACGGAAATAACTAGATAGAAGTCCTGCTGCATCCATCCAACCATTTATGTATGATTACCAGCTCTGGAATGCATTAGAATGCTAGAAAATGAGTGATACTTGAGACATGCACATGCCCAAACATTACAAACTAGGAAAAAATGCTTTCATTGGAACGAAATCGCCCATAATTGCTGAAACGTGCCCATACTGCCACTGAAACACACTATATTACACCATAGGAACCTATTAAAAATAGTGACCTTCGGGACGATGCTTAAAAGAAAATCTGAAAACTTTTAACACTAAGCGTTTACATTTCCTAATAGAATATTGTCAGAAGCATTTATTTCTAAAAAAAATATTTGTCAGAAGTGTCGTCGTTACGTCACGTGACGTCAAATATGGACCCCAGACCCGAAAAAATGGTAAAATATGCCATCTTTGCGGCCTAATTCTGGAAGTTTAAAAAAAAAACGTCGGCACCGTTTTCGAGAAACTTGGATTTGAAAAAAAAGTACAGAAAAAGGGGGTCAGTTTTACCTGTTTTTACAGTGTAAGTTTGAGGGTCAAAATTAATACTTCAAAGGCATATTTAGGGATGTTGTTTACTGCAGACCTGTAGTAAATTTCATGGGAAACCAGAATATACTCAGTTTAACAACTTGACAAGACGTCGTCGGACGTCAGATGCCGTCACAGTGATGTCATTTTCACAAAAATGCTCTTTCTGAGGGCAAATATTAAGAAATTGAAGTCGAAATAAGGACTTTTTTGAGCTGAAATCGATGAACAGGGTCAGTTCCTATTGATTCTGTAAGTTTCAGAAGTTTTGAGTCTAGTTTCATGAAAAAAAACAAGAAAAACTGAAAAATAGGCCTTTTTCCGCCAAAAAATGACATTTTCGACTGCCTGGCAGCCAATAAGGTCATCCCAAATTTTTTTCCAATTTCATCTGTAACGTTGGAGGTACTAACTCTGTAGCAACTTTCATAGGTTTTACTT
This sequence comes from Scolionema suvaense, assembly GCA_027575255.1. Classification (NCBI taxonomy): domain Eukaryota; kingdom Metazoa; phylum Cnidaria; class Hydrozoa; order Limnomedusae; family Olindiidae; genus Scolionema; species Scolionema suvaense. The sequence goes on along the minus strand of JAOBRC010700672.1, from coordinate 2,750 downwards.
TGGTATTTGCAAAGCTACGCTCTAAAAAGTACCAAATTTTGCGTTTTTTCGATTTTTGCCAATTTTGGCCTTTTTCCACTTTTCAACGTGCCTGTAGAAAAAACTATGGTAGTTAGTGAAAAAGGTTTAATGCTAAAACTAAGTATTAGTTACAAGTTCAAAAGGAGCAAAAAATCCAACCTACCCAATTTTGCTAATACTGTGAAATTAGACGTCAAAAATGGCAAAAATGACCCCAAAAAAACCCTATCGGAGCACATGTCGGATGCCATAATGTCACAAGTCACAATTGTGTATGCTCGAAACTTTTTTTCCTGTAAAAGTGAATAATGTCCCTACCTGAAACTAATTTTCATTTGAACATCCCAGGGCTCAACATTGTATGCCAAGCCGAAAACCGAAAAATTGAAAAAACATACTTTTGATTTTGAGCCGACGTCGGCTGGACGTCGACCCCGCAGGACGTCGCAGGATTTTATTTAATTAATATTTAACATTTGCCTTACCATGTATATTTTTCATTTTATCCGTCATTTTCTGAAAGTCTATCAAAAATGACGAATCTTTGACGTCATTTTTCGACGTCAACCAAGCCGGTGACGGTCTCGAAACCCGTCTCAACAGATCGGGCGTTAAAAAATCTTTGACAAATGTCCAAACAAAAAAAATTCAACAAGAACCGCACACCACGCTCAAAAACGCCCGGATTCGCCTACCCAAACGGGGATTTCACCTACACAAGCGTCAAGATTTTTTTATTATAGTCTCCTTTCTCCATTTGTTGTCTAAGGAAGGACTTTCAGTCTCCCTTAAAGCAACAAATGGAGAAATGTCGACTATGAATAAAAAATCTTTCCTTGGGATCTATTATTTTTTATTGCGTTCCATTGTGTCGCTAGGTTGCTGTAATGGATAAATAAACCACTTGTAGAGGAAACTCGCATCGCTCTATTGTTGGCAGGATGAGAAGTTTGTCTAATGTGACCAGCGAGAGAGTGCATGTTCTAGCTGGAAACAGAGAATTGTTGTGAAATTGCAGCTCTAAATGAGGACTTAGAGACCCTTTTAGAGCTTGAAATTTGGAATGGGAGTATTGCTTGCATACATGGTGCAACTGACCAAGTTTGAAGAAAATCTACCGGTACGAAATTTTCGCTTATTTTCCTGCTGTACCACCTTAAGAGCACAGAAAAAGGAACATTTCATGGCGATGACCTTTCTATCATCTTTCTCAGCCACTGGCTGATAGTACTTTCAAAACAGGGCACTGCATAAAATGGGATCAGTTGGGAAAGACTGCACAATGAAGGAACTCCAAATTAAGGAGAGTTTTCAAACGTAAGCAAATTTATTGATAAATGGTTCTGAGGCTTCCATTAAACTAACAATATTTTAATGAACACATTCACTGAAATCTGACGTTCAATTCGAAACTCCAGTTGCAAATTGACTACTTGATTGATCACATTCCTGCACTTCCATTGCAACCAGAGATGATATAAAAACCAGGTCGAATTTTCTTCCTCGTGTGGACGACTGGGTTTGGCAGGGTTCCGCTGGGTTCAGGCGGGTTCCTGTTTCAGTAACTATGGCCATGAAAATATCATAACTAGCCAGGCGATATTCATTTTGTTTTCAGTGCAGCACAACAGAATCACACTAAGTAAGCAGACCTTTCCACAGGGAGGTATCGGCAAGAATAGCTTGACTCAACAAAGATTCTGGTCGTCCTTTTAATTTTTCAACGGCCATCATACAAAGAAGCCTTCTTAGTCCATCTGTAACAAATCAAAACAAACCAGCAAATCCACAGATCAAATCACTAACGAATTTACAGCTTCAAGTTGAAAAAGGATATGGGTAAAACTGCCCACTTATTAGGCCATGCAAACCTGATCCTCGGTTATGCGTAAAACAATCTAAAGCAAGATGTGGCAAGCAGTCTATCATGCAAAATATCAGAGATGCGGCCTTGAATTTAATTTGTTCTTCTGCATGGAACGGACACCATGGAAGCTATCTAAGTAATTGAGTGGTGTTGATTGCCACATTGTATGACAGACCAACTATCCAACTAACTACTTGGTTATGGATGCCGCTTTTCTGCAACAGAAGAATGAGATAAAGGACATTGGAACATTGATTGGAATACAGTGAATCTCAACCGTAAAAACCATTAATCTACTAGTGTTTTGGCAGCTGTGAATTTCTTGAAAATAAAAATGACAATGCTAATAAAATGCACTTAAGCGACGACCAGAATAAGATGCCGTTGCAGAAGTATAACGAAAAATCAAGTTTGCATGGCCTTAATGACAACAATTTTCTCTTTCTTTTCTCTATAAGAAGACCTTTACAAAACATTGTACTACTAAGAATTCATTTCTGGCAAAAAAAATTATTAATTATGCACAATAAATAAAGGATACAAAAATTTTACTCTTTGTTGGTAAAGGGTACACTCCCCCTCCCCTGTCAGCAAATTTTTTCTGGCGCACCATATGCGAGCGTGGAGGAGCCCACTGATTTTCATGTCACTAAAATCAGGGGTCGAATTAAGGATCAAAAGGACGATCGCGAAATATACGAGGCAGCTTTAGCTGCCGAAGACATGCAACTGGGGCCGGGTCCAGGGCAGAGCCCTGGAAGCTTTGTCTTTTTAGAGCGTTTATTGGTCGCAAACCACACCAAAATTCACTTAAAATGACAGTGAACATCTCAAATCAAACTCCGTGAAAGTACTTCCCAGG
>JAOBRC010700561.1:0-10447 GCA_027575255.1 Scolionema suvaense | reverse complement strand
GCCAACCGGCAAACTGGACTTGAGAGGCTTTACCATCTCATTGTCACCGAGGATCACATGTCGCTGAGATGTATACGTTATCGCTACCTCTTACGCCATACTGCACACTACTCCATGAACGAAATGCTCCCAAATACGTCGATACTATAAGATGTATCACCATTGGAATAGCGACAATCCACGACAACCTTTGGATTTGAGTGTGCAAAAATGTAGACAACATAGCATGACTTTGATGACAGCGATGAGGAAAACAGAAACCCGTTGGTGACTTGTAATCACATTTCCTTGAAGTTAGGAAGGAACATCGACCAGAGAACGTAAGGGAATACTTCAGAAATGCTCCCTCTGTAGTGCATGTGCATTTTCTCATCCACATTATCCTTATCCTGAAGAAATAAAATAAAATTGAAGGAGTTCAAAGAAATCTTGAATTCAGGAACTTAGGCCTTCATTTCATGCGAAAAGCTGTTCTCGCTCACAAGATACCGACCTTTGAAATTATTGTATTATTGTATTATTGTAATTTGTGATCGAATTGTCTTCATCTAAGGACATGTGAAAACGTTTGATTTTGCTACCTGCTCCAGATCATTTATATGTTGAACAGACCATCTCCAGAATCTCTTTCAGCTAGTAAGTTATTATGCCCTGCAGTGTTCCTAGGGAGGATTATAACCGATGTGGTACATGAGCCATATTTGTGGAGGATGGTAACCTCCACCTCCAAAAGTTTGTGGTTGATGTTGAACAGCTATACATAGGCATATAAATTTTGGTAGCGCTTGATGTTTATCCACATGTACATTCTGTCTAAATTTGAGCTTATTTGGATTAGAGTTTCTGAAGCTATGAAGAATTTCTCAGGGTAGTCTGACATAACTCCATTGTATCTTACATAATCAAGTCGATTTGGCAAGCCTTCTATGTAATGGATTTGAAGTAAACTCGGCTGCCTTTTGAGAAAAATGAATGCCTAAGGATTACCCATGCAAAATTTAATGTCATTTGGGCTTCTTGTTCAGGAGATGAGTGGAGGTAAATATGCCTCCCCAACCTTTCCCTGAATAGGGTTAATATGAATCAAGAAAAGTTAGTAAACTTCACGAGCTTGCGTTAAAGGGCCAGGATCCGACGGAAGTCTGAAAATAAGTTAACATTAGTACGCAACCTCAATGTAGATCTCATAGGTTTATAACTCATCAACCTTTATAAACCATTTATGCTTTTTGGCAAATTGAAATTATATGGGTTTGGCCAGGATTTGAATTGACCGAAATGCTTTAGATTCAGAGTCCCAGAGGCAATTCTCTTATTCCTATTAAATAATCTCAGAACTTTTAATTTCAAAGATTCTATCGGATTGAACCTTTAAGGTTTGCTTGCTGTGGTTCAGAGTCTACTTTTCTTCAGGTTTGCTTCTACTTCATGGATCTGATGCTTTACACGAGCGACACTTGAGATCTTTATGACTGAGATGTTCCAAAATAAGCATAGCCGACACCCTGCATTCATGAAGGACATTTTTGTTACTCACTGGCTTAAAGATGCCCGTTATTGCTGGAACCACTATCGCTGCGGCGCCTTCCTAAGTTATTCAGACTTACTGTCGGACTGCGTGATTTAGGCGTTGAATCAGCGAGGCTACTAAATGTTTACGAATTTCACGCATGCACCAAATGTTCAAAGACGAGATGCCCAAGATCGCATGCAACTGTCATCTGCTGTGTTCTGCTAGCCATGACCAAAGTCGCAAGAAACCTACAAACTTAACTATGACTTGTAACAAATGATCTGTTAGATGTTTCGATTTAGTTTCAACGCAGATTTACTCGACAGTAAGTCGATTTTAGCGTAGTGCGGTTGTGTTCTGCTAGTTGACGGCCGAGTGCCTGTTGTGTTGCCCATTGTTTTGTATGGTGTAATACCTATGTCGCAGTCAAAGAAACTCGAAGGATTGAAGGGTCTGCTGCAAGTTATTTTGAACCAACTGCATTCACGTAATCAATGAATACTGTCTACCAATGACGCTCTCCTCTACTTTAGTGCTGAATCTTACAGCACGTTTTACTGCTTGTACATTTTGCTTGAGCAATTCACACTGTCTGATCACTGATATGAAAATTGATTTCGATAGTGATGCAGATAACTGCATCGGGTGTAAATTTCTTACTCGTTATCGTAGTATGAGTCAACACCGGTCATTGGAAACTGCATTCGCAATGTGGACTGGTAATAACAGGTTTATTTAATTGTTTAGTTATTCATTTATTCATTTATTTATTTATTTATTTTATTTTATTTTTTGTTTGTTGGTGAGGCTTTCTGTTTTTTGGGTTGAATGTTTTTTAGTTATTTTTTACTTTTCCCTTAGGTTTGTTTTGACTGCTTTGTTTGTTCTCTTTTTTAATGCGTGTGTGCATGATCTTCGGATCCAATGATCATGACCACTGGGCTACCTACATTACCACAGATAATCGAATCAAAGGCCCGAAATCCGGATGTGGGTATCGATCTGATGATCTTCTACATGGACATGATTTAAAGAGCCCGCTGTATTTTTCTCCGTGTAAGTCTTTTTATTTGTATTGCGCATGTCTTTGTACGTAAATATATACATATCATACTTTGAAATATTTTTGTAAGAGTATAATAATCAATGTAAACTATGTAAATATTCATTGTAAGATATGTAGGTATGCTAATAAATAGAAAATTCCCGATACTTTCTAATGTTGGCCAGGCGTCTATCTTCATTCATCTGTGTGCCTGTGTATACCTTTGTGTGTGCCTACCTGTGTGTATTCTTGTTTGTGCATGCATTGTGGAAATGTTTGCTTGTATACGGTACCAATATGCCGCTTTACATAAAAGTTGTATCAGCTATATCCCCAAAGAAGACAAATGTATAGTTTTAATTGCCAGGTGGCAGCTAGCAGCAGGGTACAACGTGGGTAGATAAGTGTGTGATACAGTGGCGGGGCATCACCCAATGCACCTGGTTCGGAGATATTTATATTTGCTTGGTAGTGTGCGACGGTTTTGTTCAGTTTTGAATGAACATTGTTGATAGGGAACTAGTCCGTTACTCATGCTTATTCATCTTGATGTGTCTATGTCTGTGTGTGCCAGTGTGATGCATTCTTTATGGAGATGTACTTTGGCTTCAGATCGACTGACTGACCATCTGGGTAGAGCTGAGTGCTGGGGACGTAATACATATTTTAGCAACAGCCAGAGTCACGTGTTGGCATCCTGGTGGTCGTTCTGTTATTTTAGGTCACTGATCACGCTCAGGTCTTTCACAAGGTTGCTCAATGTAACTCTTGGCCTTTTCTTTTACGTTGTTTGGCTCTGTTCTTCTTTCCTCATCATCGACAGATCTGCATTACCCTGTAAATTGGATATCTTCGATTGCTATTTTCGTGCACCTTCCTTAATGCAGTTAGGTCGCAATTACCATGGGTGCGTTGTATGTGTTTCGCTTTAAGTTTTTGTGTCATTCATTTGCATGGCAGTGCTTGCAGGTGGCCTATACTGTCATTGTTTGCTTTGCAATGACGTACTTTTTGTGATAGAGTGCCTTCGGTATTGATGAAAGTGCATTGGGAGTTCGTTGATTGTGCCATTTCTTATGATTATTTATTCCTGTTCTTATTATTCATGCTCTTAGTTGATATCAGGAACATTGCATTACAACACACTGTCCATGCATGTCCTGCAAGGCTTTTGTCTCTACTGCACTTCAAATTGGATATACCGTGCGTGGTACTGTCAATTGTGCGATACAGTGTGCCACACGGAACATGGCCAACAGCAACGCCCGCGTAAGTGGTACGAATGTCGAATGTTTTCATGAATCAGAAATGATTGGCTTCGAGTATCACACACGTTGTGCAACTTCATTTTTTATACCAGTGCACAGTTTCCTTTTTCGCACACAGTGCGCCGTTCACAGTGCTTTATCAATAAAATGTAAATATATAATACTATTTTATTCATTTTGGCGTGTGCTTGTAGTATACTGTGTGTACAGCTTACATCCTTTGAAAAAACGACACAGTGGAGCGATTTGACTTCGGTCACGGTCTTTCCTGATGGGCAAACATCATATTCATGATGCCCTGTACGGCGCACTGTGGTATACTGTACTGTTTTCTCTATGGGCCCACTGTACGTGGTATACTGCTTATTATTCGTGTGAATTTATTATGATATAGTATTGCCATGCACTGAGATGAGGCAGAGTTGTTTTCTGATATGTTTTCAGAACTACTGTTATTAAAATTCTATATTTAGTTCACATCGTTGATTTAGTGATAGAAGCTCCAGGACTGCAACACCTGCATATTTTAATACAAACGCGTATCTTTATTGTACTACTCTCATGATGCTGTCACTGTACGATCATTTACAAGCCAAGGTTGAAAATGAAGCTCTTCTTCATTATGCAATTATTGCACTTCTTTGTAAGGTATTAAAGGGATCCCCCAGCAAAAACTCAAGTTACATTCACATGAAAATGCTACAAAAATAGAGCTAGAGACTTCTTCCCATTTTTCCTAAACGCAATCAAAAACCTAAGTTCTTCTACGAGTATTTGTCAGAGCAGATATGCAACTACAAAGCAGCAATGGCGGATCAGATCAGCCATGTGAATTTATTCACTCATGTCAGCATGGAAGCCGGCATGCTTTACGCAGATACAGGAATCGAAGATCACTACAGTCGCTCTTCGACACATTCAAAACACGTTTTGCTGCGATCCCAACCATCTACTAAAACAGCAACGAAAGCAATGACTAATATGTACTCTATTTTAATATCGTTGATAACTGTCTAGCAGATAGTGCAAGTAATCAAATGGTAATTCCCTAAAGATGTGAATCACTAGGTAGCAAAATATTGTATCAAACAATGAAGCTTGATTCGTTGCTCGCAGCAATCATTAGAACGTTCGTTTTCATGTCTTTTCATTTCATAGTATAACTTACTGCTTGCAGCCTAGACTCGACAGTCTCCCTTGTGACTATTCCGTAGTTGAAACGATTGATAAATTTTGAGAGACTATTCTAGTCAAAATATAGTTACGGGATATTTCTCTGTTCATGGGGACCAAAACTTTCAGCTTAAGTGTGACTTTATTTCCATTTCATGGTACAAGAAAATGTCATCAAGTGTAGAGCACTTTTCGCAGCTTTTTTTGTGTCCCTTTCCTCAAAACAATGTGGATCATGGTAGAAATATGTTCGACACGACTGCATCTGATTTACTATTCACAGCGTATGAGTGCCCTATACTGCGTTTGTGCCAATATATTTTGGCCACGATTGTGGCTTTTCTCAATCATTCTATGCCATAGATAAACATACATAAGAACAAGAATAAACAGTTAACAATAATCAAGAGTGAAATCAGAACAAGGTTAGTACAATGCATCAAGTCGACAGCCGTACCTAAATATCTTCAATCATCCCCAGCTTAGTTAAGTCCGTCGTTGTCACTAATTTCTGTTGAGGCTTTCTTATACGAGTAGACCAACGAAGCGGTGAATTGGTACATCGATCATTCTCTGTGGATCGGGTGATACAGGAGTTTTAGTTTTGAAGGCTGAATCGGGTGCAGAAGTTGTTTCATTAAAGATTTTGACATTACCTGTATTAGTGTGCTCATGACGGCCAATGTTCTGACAGGATCTAACTTCTGGAGCAATTTCCAGACCTCTCAATGATGCCATAGTTAGGGGTGAGATCCTAGACAGAAACTGTTGATTTGTGACCGTTTTCATACTGAATGTGTACACATCGTCGATTTGCCTCTGTCGGGTCTGCTTCTTCAGCTTCTGCTTCTTTTGCTATTACGAGTACGCTTTTTACAAGGACTTTGCCAGGATTTGACAACCCGCATGTAGGGATGGAACGAACACTTGTCTAACGGCGGTGGAAGTTGAATAATCTTCTTAATGAAGCGTTTTATTGGTAAAGGTTCACAATAATGAACGAATAGAATGAAGGGCTCAGAAAGCACAACTTTCTAGCATTGAGTTGGAAATTCGCTAGATTTGAGTGCAAGAGTTACTGCCTTTCATATGATGTCGATATATATTTTCACTTGGCCTTCCCCAAAGAGTTAAATGGGCTTGTTCGCCTTGAGGAAATACCATGACTTTACAAGTACTCACTTGATTCCTACGACATAAAAGCGATGCCTTTACGAGTGTGTATATACGCAGGCATTCAAAACATAGCAAACAAACTGTTGGAACACTTAATTGTTGCACTGGTGCTGTGATTAAGTGGCTTTCTGGCAGTTTGTAATATTGAGGGCTGAATTCAGCACGTGTTCTGCAACGACTTACAACATTTTTCACATCTTCCAAAGAGAATGTCAAGTTTTGACATCGGACAAAGTACCAGAGTATAGGCACCAGGATGACATAGTGATTCATGAAGGTAGGCCAAAGACTGATTCTGACACATCAAAGCTACCACAGGATCAGCAAAATGGATGCTATTCAGCGCTGGGAGGGCTGAGCAAGGGACAGTCAGCCGCATGGTTATCTTTACCAGACCGATAGCACGTGTCTTAACTGTCGCTGCTAAGTTCGATTGGCCAGCGCATGATCTTACCGTTCTTTGTTTTCTCGTTTCCAGTTGGATTGAACATGTAGGAAATACCTTCCTGATCGGTAACAAGGCTGATGCCTTTTTTGACAGCAGAGTGGTTTCTCTGGTGCTTAGGTACTTCATGTACAGTTTTAGCAAAGCTTGGGAGGGAATGTTCCTCATGCTTCTGGACAAGATTGAGAAAACGTGGCTGGTCAAAGACAGCTTCAAGAATCAATATTTTATTTTCTAGAAGGTGTTGATGAATCAGATTTCAGGTGAGACCAGAAATAAAGGCATTACTGATTGCTTCTTCAGAATAGTATAGAATCAGAGTGATAGTGAAGCGATAAGCAGAGAACGAAACTACAATTCGAGAAGGCATTCACTTCGTCAACCAAATTCTACGATGTCGACCACTGCCGTGATTCTACTGCCTGGATAAGAGGCCAAGAAAAAATATCGAGGACGACATTCATCCATGGATACCATAGAGTTGCTACACTCAGAGGAATGACCAAGACCTGTAGATGCTTGCTGGAAAAGCTCATCAATAGGTTCTGTATTCTGATGCTGTCGTGTAGCAAGTCGATGTCTTGCGAATATCTTATTTTGCAGCTTCACATTCAGGGACAATAAAGGTTCATCGTAAGACAGACAGTCAACCATCTAATTGTATACAGAAGGCGAGACAAAAGTTTCTGGGCATGTTGAATTTTCTATTGGTTTCTCCTATATTTGCTGCTACAAAGACGTTTTGGAGTTTTATTAGCAAGCGAAGTAATTCTTTTGACGCAGAAGTAGAGCTTGGGCTTTCAGGCCTACTTCAAGGTTCCAAGTGTTAGAGGGGGTTGCTAGTAAACGAGGAGGGATCCGAAGGCGGAAAGCGCTGACCAGCTGGACTTAAACCAACTTACACAACTTGTGGACAGGAAAAGTTTGCGTCTGACTATAAACTGACAATGTCAAACAGACGCAACAACAAGATATTATTTTGGTGGTCTCACGTTTTCTAAAAGGTCCTTGCAAAGCCAAGGGAGTGGCGTGTCCAGTATGCGGAATGAAAAATCCTTCTACAAAAGTCTGTCAAGGCAGGGCAAAAAAATATCTATGCTGATAATTGCTGATGCGGAAATTAGATATTATTCGTTTTTCTGAGATGAAGCTCGATGCTGTGAAGGAATGATTGAACTTTGCATCTTCCTACGCATCGACCACAGTAAATGTAGAAAAGTACAAATAATCAAAGTACATGGCGCATATATCAGCATGCATATAGACTCGAGTACAGACCAAAAATGGCATAAACCGTACGATCAGTTTCTGCGTCTACAACCTAATATTAAACTCAAACCTACCTTTGTGAATCTGTCTCCGAGTACATCAGCAACATAATTAGCACCAGGGAATATTTCAAGCAGAGATTGAAACAAAACACTCTAATTGCAAAGCCAAATGTTACGTCACGGAAGGCGGTGCAACACGTTTCCTCACGGGGAAATACCCAGCATTGATCTGGGACACCTTGGGACATTCATTTCAGCCTATCAAATTTCGAGAAGATAGGCAGTATATTAGCTTCAAACACGGGCGCAAAATCCTCAGGAACGCAAGAACTGGCGACATGCAGTAAAACACTCTTTTCGTGTATATCGAGGAACGCCTCAGAATGACTGGTGGCAGTCCCGAGCTTCTGTTCAGCGGACTTCAGTACAAGAGTCGCCTATCTTCCCATCTCAGGCAGCAAGTGCAACTGCTGCATCAGCAACATTTCAGCCCATGACATAAACAACGAAGAGAACTATACGTGACTCTGAGAAGGAGAACAATGTTCAGCCACACAATCTCCGCGTATGAGGTTTTATGCAGACACCTCTAACATAAGAAAACTGTCCCACTACTCACTCGATGCTTTGAAGTTTATTCAATTGCTCGTCGTCCTCTTCTCTCTCGATATCATCCTCATTCGGACGTGGTTTGACGTTGCTATGAAGACCCCAAAAATAAACATTGCATTGGATAAACGTTTTCCAAATCATCTTTCGGAAAAAGCTTCGTGAGATAAACTTTCACGTGCTGACATTTCTCGCTACTATTGCGCGATAAGCTTCAGCGAAACCGTCCCAAACTTGCAAAAGTCGTGACGAATCCGTGGTCTAGAGCGGCCATCTAATTTTTAAAGTAAAATGAAAATGAATATTGAAATATACACAGGTATGATGCAATACATGGTCAGTATTACATGGGTATTGCAATCAAATGCAGTTTTCAAAGTTTAGTACCTTGGAAATACGTACTTACTTCGGTATCGCATGGAATTTATTTGTCACAGAAATTGGAAATTGAAATACGAAAGAGCAGTTCAATTTTCAATTTCCAACTTCGGAATTGTATTGCGTGCACTGAAATAGCGCCGTTTTGTCGCAATGAAACAATAGAGCTATCATTATTAGCACAGTTCGTGCTACATACGTGATTATAAAGTTAGTACTACGTTTACCCCCGTCGGAAACTGAGACACCACATCCCCACGCTATTGCTACTTCTAGATATTGGTCTAAAAAGCAGACCAGCAAGCAGTTTTGGAAGTAAGGGGTTTTCCGACTATTGTCTTATGAGCGTATCTTTCTACTGAACTCCTAGTATCACTTCCTTGGCGGGCGGGGGGTGGGGGGTTAATTTGCCATATACCAAGATACGATATGTGCCAACCACCAGTGTAGTACATTTTGCTCCACTTCCCGAAAACAGGGTTAACAGAAAGAAGTTTTGCCCTAAATCAGGGTGCAAAATTTCAATACTTTTTGCCAGAAATGCATATTTGGACGATCTGGAGGACAGACAATACCAAATTTTCCCTTCGACGCCCACCATACATCACGATGTGACATGAGGAGACCTTAAATCAGGTGGCACATTCTGACAAAACCATACCCCAGTACCCCTCCCCCTCCTCCCGGGTATCACTTATCAGTGGTCGCAGACTCAGTAAATTTGAACTAAGGCTCCTTGCTCTTAACTTTTTTTTACGACTTTTAACCCCAACTGTTCTTAATCAACTTCAGACTTGAAGTTGATTAAGTCTTCATTGCCTTAAACACGTTCGCTATAAAAAAAAATTGCTTTTGCTCGAAGTTTTTGTGGTGGTGCTGTTTTTTTGTTGGTTTTTTTTAGATAGTAATTAATTCTTAGGCAAGTTCGAGGTCCGTGTTCCTAACTCTATCACAGGCTGGGGGTTGGGGGGGACTTTATGCCCCTACCTGTCGTCTATCCTAAAATATCTTTTTTTAGTAAGTTTGCTTTATGACATAAAAACCCAATATCATTTTATACTGCGTTCTATCCCCTGAAAATTTTCTTTTACACGTTAGTTCCCCTAACATAACAAGGGGGAGGGTGGTGGTTCTACTCCCCTCCCCTAGTCTAAGATTTTTTACTGCAAACAAAAGGCTGAAGCTGTTGCCGCCAATTTTTGCAAGTCTGAACAGAATTTACTTGCGCATCTTTTAGTGCAAATTTCGTTTTCATACATATAACAGGGGGTTATCACGTGGCCATTTTCTGGCAGGGGGTAATGCCATTTTGTGCTAAATTGTCGGGTTTTTGGCTCTTATTTCAACGATTTTGGGCTTAAGTGATAGCTTTTTATGAGCTCTTTCAGAAAATGTCTAATTTGAAATATTTATGCAGCAGGGGGTTCAAAATACGGGGGTAAAGACCAAATTTTTTCCATATTTTGGGAATTATAAAAATCCAAATTTCGGAAGATGTAATGTTTTCTTACTTGCGCTGCCACTCAAATGCAATGCTTCCAGCATTAATACATCACTTTCTGCCAAAAT
>JAOBRC010700450.1:0-10448 GCA_027575255.1 Scolionema suvaense | reverse complement strand
CCAAACAATCAGAGCCAGGAACAGAATTAGTGTTTCTTTGAATGAACAGTGCCTTCCACGGTTTCACTATCAGCAGTGACTGATCAAGTTTAAAAGCCCAACTCTTTAAATAAGCCTACATGAAAGGGTCAGCCATCACAAAGATAGGCCTCAGCAGCAACCACACACATAAACAAAGATCAAACAAAGAGAAAAGTTTCAAAGTTTACAACGAACATTAACACTAATAGAAATGAACATTAACAAATGATTAAAATTTTGGAAGAGTATTACAACAATTTCCACAAATTCTCTCCACAAAACGAAAGCACAGTTCATAATATCCAACTCCAAATCAGAGCACCAGCCCAAATCGTTGTACTATAACACATGCTCGACTGAATCACATACACATTCCTACGTTAATGGTAATGCTGAAGTACTATTCTATGATCCAAAAACAACAATGAAATCTCTCAAGTTGTGAGTCATAGCACTCTAATCAATTATGACTGCACCTCATTCCTATCTGTACAACATCATCAAGGCAGGAAAAAATGATTGAACTGACAAGACACATCAATACACCATGTTTTACCAAAGCCGGTACATTAAGACCAAAAGCTATAGTCTGTCAACAGTTATAGGAGGTCGTTAATATAAATTTCAAAGGTGCCTCCAATGAAGCTAATACACAGTTGAACTGTCGTTAAGGGATAGGTTGATATTTGTCCACTTCTGCAGTCCAATTGGCAATCTGAACAAGATGCACTATTTATGACGAAGATTGTTGTTTCATCAGGTAGCATACCGTATCAGCACACTCTTACTGGCTTTCGCACCTTGGACACAACACAAAATATGCCCAATTTCAGGAAGATCAGGAGAGGAACAATAGATCATAGCAGGTTCACTTAATGACAAAACTTGGCGCAGTGTAGAAAACCTTAATCAACGAATTCAAACAACTATTACACAAAATAGCCAAAAAGGCTGTGCGCCTTGATAGTTTCCACAAACCGCTATGATCTATGCCATGTTCCTGGAAAATAATGCCAGATATAATCTTTGTCATGAGCAATGGGTAATCTATCAGGCTAAAAATCATAAACGAAAATCAATTTCCTAAAAGAACAAGATGCAGGCTCTTATTATTTCATATAAATGACCACATCCATCTGACACAGGAGTTTCGGCACATTATGCTACAGGGCCAAATCTACAGTAATATAACACAGAAAATTGAGCATAAATCAAAATAATCTTCAAAACCTCCCCAAAAAGACCTTTCTTGAAACTGTACATTACACTTTAATACAGAAAACATTTGGGCTCAACATCAGTCGAAAAGTAAAAAAAAAATCTGCTTTTCCCTCTCCTATCTGACTGCTGCCTTCAAATAGAAAAAAACTTAATTTCCAGCAGATCAGCTAGCAAACAATACGTTCAAAGGATCTTCAATTTATCGGTCAACTTTGGAAGCCTTCTGGGCTCGATTGTATCTGTCGACATAAATGAACAGAGGGAAATACTATGTAACTTTTGATTAAATTATCAACCCACAGCTTTTGCTGCATGCCTTACTTCCTTGCATTCATGGGACAACCTGTTGCTGCTATTCCTGATCATAAGAGCAAGATTCAGCGAAAATGCACATTAAGTTGTAAACAGAGAACGGTGACACCGGTGCGTTAAATCTTGCATGCAATATCAACATAAACTGCTGATCAGCCAATCCAGCTTGCACCCGGTACAAGGATCGCTCGCGCACAACTCTGCACTCACCTGCCTTGCTCAAGGAGAGAGATGTTTATCTCACCTAACATGCTGTACAATGCGCCTCATGGTACCGCCATTTCGGAAGAAAAAGTGAGCATTCCATAAATGGTGCAAGTGATGAGCAATAAAATTGAAAAAGCTTAAAAGGTTAAAAAGGTTATCAATTGATCCTTGGCTGAAAAATTACGAGGTAAATAAAAACATTTTTGAACTACTGCAATCTCTCGCCAATGCTCGTCTGGAGGTTTGAGGAGAGCAAAATGTAGCTCATGTGATGTTTTACTCAGTGATAAGACTGGTGTTACATATGACGATAAATCCCAGAAGTCTAATCTCACATTGACTATAGTACAGAGCATTGAAATGTTGAGTTGGTCACGATTGGTACCTTCCACAGATTCAGTTGAGGTGATTTGAAGCATGGATGAGAAGAGAACCTCAGGAACTGGGACCAACATTAGAGCTATAAAGAATTGCGTCCTTCGTAAGCAAAGAATCTATCAAAACAAAACATAATGACAATTGGTACTCTCTGATCAAGTCTTAGACATAGCCCAACATTTGATTCTCTCTTACTACAACATACAGCTGCTGCTCTACATTTTCGTGATAAAGCTGAACATGGGTTTGTTCCTAAATAGTTCCTAACTTTTAGGCTAATTTAAGACTCATGTTCTCACAAACTACTTCTTGCAAGAAAAATAAGAAAGTTAACAATAAGTCGGTAGAAGGCTGCAAAACGTCGAATCTCCCTCATACAAAGTACAGTAATTCCAAGCACACCAACAGTCTGAGATATAATCATTCCTCCTTCTTCAATATCCCTGCATAGCACTGGCACCAATATCTAACAGGCTGGAAACAGGCCACCTTTGACAACCAGGAACTTCAACCCATTTAACAGCATCCTGGTAGCTCGTCACATCCATCTCTCAATGAGCTTCATAATTAAACGTACTGAAGCCAGGTTACTATCACCAGATAAAAGCAAGGAAGAAAGTTTACACCAAGGGAGAATGAAGTGCTGTGATATGAGGCTGCATAAGCAGTGAGGTTAAATAAAAGCAATATATAAAACTTCATCTTCACGTTGTGTTGGAGCCCTAACCAGGATGGGTACTGGTAGGATTACGATCAACTGAGACACGGCTCCAAGCGCCAATAAGCTTCATGTCTGTTGTGCTTCACAGACCATCTGTCCTGAACCGTTCAAGTCACTGATCAACCTTCGCATCGCATTTTCACGGAGATGTAACCAAACACAGAACGATTTTGTACCTTTGGTTCAACAAGTGCACATTATCGGTAGACATCCATAAGGCATGTGCAAACATACATTTAACAACAACCTAATTCTCCGTAAAATCTAAACCTGAAACAAGCCAGGAACGGCTCCTACTGTAGGTTGGATCACCTCTAGCCATCCTGGCTCATTTCAGGTTCAGATGATTTTATACAGAAGTATAGGAACTTATCTTCTCAAACCTTCATGTAGTTCAGCAAGGTCGACAACTCTTTCTTCGCTCCTCCCACATGTTCCCATCTCCAGGCACTGATAACACACATTCTGATGAGTTCAGATCCCAGAGTTACATTGATACCAGAAGATCGCAAATATTTCCAAACACGGGAATATAATTTCATACAAAAAAAATAGATTGCAGCATGTCCATAAAGAGCTATGCACATTGATCGAGCGATGCTGATGTTCAGGTGCAGCTGTCAGTATCCCGATAGCTGATCTGCACAAAAACATGACGGCATTGAATAGAAGTTCATTCTCACGTAAGTTGTACTACCCAACTGAAAACATGTTATGTGTTATGTTAATGTTCAAGCCAGCCAACTTGATTCTCACAACAACAGGACAAATATTACGTTGATAATGCGTAGATCAATTGACCAGAGTTATAAATAGAGCAGAATGAGCTTTGATCATTGAATTAAACTTACTCACAACGCATGCTCTCTAGTAAACCTTGTTTTCCATATAAGGTGATAAGAATTCTGTTCAGAGACATTGAAGACAAATGCATGATAGCAATAAAGAAGCAGAAAAAGATCACATTTACACAGCAGGAAAATATAAAGTTGAAAAGAAACTTAGGAAAAAAATAAAGTTAAATAATAGCTCCGACCCAGCAAGCCAACTGATCCTACAGCTTCCCGCTTGTGTAGATATTGTGCAATGTTTCATCAGTGGTCCGAGACAGACTCTTTGTGCAATGAGCACTAGAGCAGCGAGCAAGAATTAGTGCAAAGCAAATCCTGCATAAAGAAAACATATGAACTAGACTTTGCGTAAGGGATCTACAGACAGCGCTAGTGTTATAGTCTCTAAAATATCTAGGAACAGGTGTAGGAGCATGATAAAAAACTATACGTTGGGTTGCATGACGATACTGACAGGGGTGGATCCAGGGAAAAATCTGACTGATGCAAAAAAACTTTTTCTATAGCGGAGCTCTGGCTACAAAAGCTGATCAGGCTTTTGAACTATTTTAGCATGAAATGCATACTCCGAGCCTTTTGTAAATAATCCCCTTTAAAATGAGAAGTTAGAGTCTGGTTGTGTTCGCCTAAGAAAATCAAAACCAACTTGTTTATCACATGATTAACTGCCACTCAGTGTTCTAGGTAGACTTGAACATAATTCTGACGTTCTAAAAACGTGCATACCTATTCGTGCTCAAGTAATTCTTTTATTGTAGTGTCAGCTTAGTTAACATAATGCCTTTAACTCTGCACCGCCAGTTGATCGCCGTGCATGGTCAATGCCCCCTTTGCTCTCTCGCATCTTTGCTTCAGAAAACTCTATGGCAGATCAGTGTTGCATCCTAGCTCCGCGTTGCATCCTAGCTCTGCGTTGCCGAAAATGAACAAAGTGGACAAATTTATAAATTTTCGTTCATCACACTCATGTGTTCAGAAGGCACATTGTAGCTATTTTCTGACATAATAGCCATTGACGGTTAACTCTGCTTTCCACAAAGGCTACCTGAAAACTGTAGCAAGATTTACAAGAGGTTCACTACAAAATCTCTGTGACTTCGAGAAATTTGAGTGGTGCAATGGGATCAGTCGTGTCACTCTGGATCCGCCCCTGGGCCACTAAAACAAGCATAAGACAGACAAAACTGGAATATGGGCATAAGCATGCACAAATGGAAATATGCATGTGATGAACAAAAATTGAAAAATAAGAACACAAATTGACAGCGTCTAAATCAAGAAGGCATGTCGCATTTAGAAATAGAATGCTAGCAAATTACATCTTTGACTCTTCAGCATTTCCGTTTCTTTCACAACTGATAACTCGAATTTCGCAATGCGGAGTAAGCTTGTCAATTAAGTCTGAGTGCGCCAAACAGGCCATGCCAAGCACATATTAAAGCAAAACAATGGCCAAAAATGAAAATTAAAATAGTTCAAACTACTTCTGAAGTCATCACTTCAGGTGAAAAGCTGTTCATTGCTGTTCATAAGATACAGGCCTTTAACCATACTCAGTCTGGGAGGAGCTGGCCATTTGTGCCCCCGGTAGTTTTTCCCAGACAATGACAGGGTTAATGAGGTAGCTATTTTTAAAGAGTTCGCACCAAGGACTACCTACTGTCTAACTTTCATGGTTACAGCATAATACCATTCATGAAATATCGAAAGGGCGGAAGGGGATTTAACCCACCTCCCACCCAGTCTTTATACATCCTCCAAAAAACCAAGGCCAGGTAGGCAGGGTTTCTGCCATCTTTCTTAGATGTAATTGTGTACGAAATGGGTTATGACCAGATAAATCATTGTGTATTTGTAACTGAATGGTACTTGACCCAAAGACAGGGGGCAAGTTTGATTACACTGCTCAATTCTAGACCGTTGATACGTTAATTCAAACCATTTCCAGAATTCTTTCAACTGACTGGTTAACATGCCCAGCAGCATCGCAAGTGATGGTCATAAGTGATGTAAGAGGAAATGGCTGCACGAGGTAGCCACAAGCGAATGTGACTACGACGATGAACTTGACTTGGAAGTCAGAGCGTTTAACATCAGCTTAATGTGAATCAAGAAGTGAAGAGAAGCATGAATTAACCAAACTTTGAATCAAGATTTTAAAATAATGACAGAAGCCTATCATCTGAAAAAAACACTCAATATCATCATTTTTCGAATTCTATCAGCGAAATGGATTTCATTTTTGACAGTTGCATTGCATGAAGTTATTCTAGGTAGATCTTAAATCATTCGATGTTTTGGCCCCATTTGCAAAACAAAACATGGAGGTCAACTATTGTTGCCCTCTTTCAAGACATCACGCTTTGATGACAACCAAGTAGACCGTCTCTTGGTCAACTAGCAGTAAACGGAGATAATAAAGGCTCTTTTGAGCATCAAAAGACAGGTATCCAAATCTGAACTGAACTTTTGCTAACAATAGGAGCCCATAGTGGGTAGAAAAATTTTACCCCTACTTTTAATATAAAAGCAACCCCCATTCGGAACAATCTCCCAATTTTCGCCTTTTAGTTTCACCCTTCCCCCTCCAACCTGCCCCACCTCCGCTGAAGTAATTATTTTTATACAAATGTGAAGTGTTATCACCAGAACATCTTTCTGGGAAAGACTATAAAAAGTGTCACCATCATAATAGTACTAGCTGTGCCCATCATTACATTTATAAACTGCCCTGCCTTGTATTATTCAACCAGAAACAAATATATAAATTCTACGGAATACGACACCACAGCTCATTTATGTTAACAAACCACCCAGGCAAAGTACCAACTTTCTCCTACCCCCCCCCCTCCACCCACTCATGACATTCTCTGAAAGTCTGTCCCCCCTTCCCCCTTCCCCTTCCCCTTCCCACTCACCCTTTCTCTCGCAGGGGTGCCCGCTATAGACCTCTTCATTTAAACAGCCAGGTCCGCAAATCACTTCTTTATTTACTCCTGCATGTGTGTACACGTACATGAAATTACAAGAACTAAAGAACAACACAGAATAGCCGTCTCCCGAATTTGATTCTGGACACCCTGTCGTGTCTGAAAACGGCTCTAATCCATCCACTACTGACAGTAAAATAGAGGTATAGTCCTTCTGATTTTGAGCAACGGAAAGTCGCTTTAAAATCTTATTTCTCACACAGAGATCTGTAATAGATAAATGGTTGAATCAATTAACCAGATTGCACATAGGAGCTTTGCTGTAAACAAACGTTGGATTTCAGGCTAATCTTGTTCCTTTGACACCCTGTGGGGAATACGGAGATTTGAACAGACAGGTAGAACTGGCGCCGCTATGGGAGATAACACATAGACCTGAGGGTTTTTGATTGATATAGAGAATGTAAAAACAATCTAAGATATTCAATTACATCTTAAAGAACAAGCTTCATGCTTGTATCCAGATAAGTATACAGATAAGACAATATTCTGGACATATATACATCAAGAAATGCATCAAATAGGCCAGACATTCTGAGGAATTAGACAACAGTCGCCTGGGTAAAATAGCAACCCAATATATACATGTGTGATACCATCAATATTCACAGATGCAGAGAGTAAAACAGACTATACTTAACAAATAGACCAAGAAAACAAAAACAGCAATAGAGACTAACGAAAGAACAGCGTCAATACCAAAGCGCACGTCACAAAGATGTGGTTAATATACGACGTCAGCCTAATTCCTTCACAGCTGAAATCCTTTTCACATACTTGTCCTACCACACGGATAGAATTGAGGTTAAATCAGACACACGTAGAAGACAGAGAAAATGTCGATGAAAATATATACGCCTGACAAACTTATCTAACGGCCAGTGGAGGAAGGAGGCGGGGCACAGGAACTTACAGGAAATTGAGGATGGGTGACCTGTCCTATGATAAGAACAAGGAGTAGACATATACCCTCCCTGGAAATCCAATTATAAGGTTTCATTATGATAAAAAAAACTAAGAAACAGTATGACACGAATACATACAACAGATTCAAAACCATAATAAATCTACAAAAATGAAAAGGTTGT
This sequence comes from Scolionema suvaense, assembly GCA_027575255.1. Lineage (NCBI taxonomy): Eukaryota > Metazoa > Cnidaria > Hydrozoa > Limnomedusae > Olindiidae > Scolionema > Scolionema suvaense. Next base: position 2,659 of record JAOBRC010700450.1, on the reverse strand, counting down.
AATTTCCTGCAGATTATCATGAATGTGGCATGGAGAATCTAGCAACATAACACATAAAACTATGCGCAATATTAACGCAATGCTCTGCATAAAAAGAGCATAGTAAAATGGAGCAAAAACACACTGTCTAAGCACTAAAAAATTCACGAAACCTCAAGGTTTTCTTACATCTTCATTCTTATGTATACAACAGAAATTATCTGTGATTAAAGCTTTGTCTCAGAGACCATGACAGTGGTGTAACATAGTTGTTGCTTGGTGCCTGGGGCACCCAAAAATTTCAAATTTAGGTTTCGGGCAACCAGAATTCTTATCCTGGGTCTCCAAATGGGCATCCTCTTGAACAAGATGAATTTCCAAAATTCTATGTTTAAGTGATAAATTGGAACATGCACAAATGCTAAATCCTGTTTATACACTCAAGCCATTGATATTTGAGAGAGGCATTACACCCAGAGAGACAATGAAGTATTTCAAATTAACATTAAGACATGTTTGGCCCGGCGCAAGGCACCCATATTTTCCGTCAGGCACCCAAAATCTGGTAGCAAGGTTACCTGTAGGGCGCCACCCTCTGGACAATGTTATGTTACACCACAGCATGACATGAGCATTGCAACTTAAGGATGCAATTTATGACATTACAATGTAGCAGCAGCATAAAAATGGGTTATTTCCCGCAACTTCGATTGACAGTTTAGTTTCAAAGACACAACATGAGGACAACGTAAGAACGAAGAATTTATATTTCAGGCTATCATGAGATGCCACTCCAATGCAAGGTGAACACTTTGTTTTCTTGTCCAGCACACAAAATACTACCAAAATGCCAAAACTACCTCTTCAGTGACTTACTAGCAATGAGCCACGAAGCACGAGGTATTAACAAGGTGGGAGCATACAGACGCATATGAGGATGAGAATGTGGTCGAGGATATGAACAGGGACTCAAGCATGAGCAAGAAAACAGCAGCGAAGCATCACTGCGGTGTTCAATAATGGACAAACTCATCAACAAATGTAAAAAGAAAATACAAGAAATACGCTCTGGATTACTAAGTTAACGCAATAAAGTATCAGTTTGAAACAGTAACCGAAACGCTGTCACAATGGTTTCTAGTTTTCTATCACAGTATGCAAGTTGTACTACAAATCCCCCAACAAAAATGGTATGGGTTCTCAGTAAACAGAATCAAAAAATGCATGTTCTGTGAATGGAAAGGAAGAAACAGGCAACTGCTTTACTAGCAGGTGAGAAACAAGACATTACACTCCTTTAAGAGCTTAATACCATCAACCATTTGGCCAAAATATTTTTACGATGTACGGCCTTTTGTGAAACCACTTAAAAACCCAGACCTCATTCAATCTTCAGCAGGCCAACACATATACCAGAAACACTGCAGAATACACTTACCATTAATTCTCCATTGTTCCGCCAGCCAAGATAACATGCGTTCATTTGGTTTAATAGGATAGTCCATGCCAAATCCATCATTTTCTTCCGTAATCAATTTCTTGGTTTTTCGGTGATATTGCTGTCGCAACACTTTCATCTGCGACATGTCTGTTCTCTCTTACGATGCAACAAGTCCAATTTCAAGTGTCTGTATACTTTACACAGATCCTGGTTTAGGGGTTGCAAACTCTTGTCTTGCAGCAGGAATCAGGCAGCAACGAACTCCATTGGCTATTATTTGACTCCAACTTATTTGAATGCTACTATGTGGACTTGAACAATAGCTAATAAATTATCTTAGGCACTGTAGAGATAAATAAATCAGTTTTCAAAATTTGTGATCATGTACAATGAGTAAAACTAATCCAGAAAAACAACTACTCTTTATAAAATTCTATAATCAACTCTTTTCCAACCAATCCCAGCATAAAAACCAAACCAAAATTCTAATTAATTAGAAATGCTATAGAACCACTAGAACTACTTAGAGTACTATTAATTTTATTTAAAAATTTCAATAACGAATTAACAATTCTTGATTCCGAAGTACCACATCAGCTGGTAATTCTACCAACTCAGCACTAACACTGCACTGATGAATCAGGAATTGCATTCTGCAGACCAGAAAATACTAATTATTCAAAGCAATATTTCCTGAAAATCCAGGGGGGGAATCAACCATCCCTCCCCATACATAATAGGGTTAAATCCAATCGAGATAGCTGATCAAAATGCTCTCACACTCGCTTGTACTAATATAAAATCAGATCTTGTCATACTCTTTTTAAGAACTGCGTGAGAAATGCAAGAATCTTTGCAGATATTTACAATCACGACAATGCTGAGGAACCTTAGCAGAACATCAGAAGATAGCAAGTAAGGGCCTCTGTTTACTATGGTGGCAATTTCAGTTGGGGCATTGAGTCTGTTTGCCTCATTGCATCTAAACCTAGCAACAAACTGAAGCACGATTCAAATAATGCTGCACAAATTATCTATTTGCTCATCATGGTAGATTCAATTGAGAAAAACATCGATGAAACTTCTACAAGCAGTCTGATATGACAAAGAGGTTGCCAAAATGAAACTAGATCATCTTCTCACAGCTTCTCACACATTGTAAACAACAACTTCCTGTTGCATGTAAGTATGAAACATCCATTAAAAGGACAACCATCCCCCTTTTAGAGATAAGTTCAC
>JAOBRC010700339.1:0-10449 GCA_027575255.1 Scolionema suvaense | reverse complement strand
CCGATTTCAGCCAATCACTGTAGATATTGAACCAAGAGACAGATTCCATTGTTTTGAATAGGAACGGGAGTCTTTAATGTTTGATATTTTTCCCTGTTCCTAAGATTCTCATAGGAACGGGAGTCTTTAATGTTTGATATTTTTCCCTGTTCCTAAGATTCTCAATTTTGTTCATCGGTGACGTCATGTGAGACCGTTTCTAAGGTCTATAGTGTTCCTTAGTAACCGAACTTTAGAAGAATTCCTCTTAACGCTATGAGCATCATATTACTACCCTCTTTGAGACTAAGCAAAATTTAACAATTTAACAGGTAAGATGAGATAATTCCACTTGGTCTGACCATACGTCATGCATAATTACCTGTTGAGAGGCAAAATGGTAGCAAGCCCAAATTCTCCCATAACTTTGAAAGCAGATATCTCTGGGACTACAACAGCTTTTTTCATGAAATAAAAAGCAACAGTCATGTTTTTGACGCTCTATTACCACGCCCAAAAACCCTTTTAGACCGGTACATTGCTTTAAGTCAAAAATTTAATGCCGGCAAACAAATTTAACGATATAATGTAAATCAGTAATGGTGCATGGGCATCACAATAGATTTTGATCTGCTTTTATTCAAATAAAAACAAGAGTTGGAAGTCTTCAAGAAACTTGGTTTGATATGAGCCTCTGGAAAATCCCATCATAATTGTGGGTAGCACCTGCGTTAGTGAAGACCGTCAATTAATTTGGTAAGGTAGTATACATGATTCAAATATTTGTAACTCGTTTGGTCATAAAATTTGAGCCGTGTTAAATCCACTTTAAGCCTTGTCAACAAATGCGTATTTTTCATAAATTATGTTGTAAAGGCATGCTAACTTGGTAAATAGGCTAAATTGCTGCTGCTAATTCCACCCCCGTTTTGCACTCGATGACCAAACTTTACAGCCTGAAGGATAAAAGCAATGGTATTATTAGAAAGCTTAATGTCAATATACTTTTTTTTGTAGATCAAACCCTTGGCCTGCCATTGTAATGTCCTGCTCGTATTAGAGTATAGGGCAATGCATGTTTTTTAAAAATTGCAAGCAACGTTTTGACCTGGATGTCTAGTTTCCCTTGAAAGCTGTAGTCACAACAAATTAATATTAAACAGCTATATGGTAAGCATAAACACAGACAGCAAATTCATGATTCCATGCAATATATATAAGCATGGCTGGGCAGTCTGCCATCTGCTGTATGCAAAGTTATTTAGGAAAATATGTCCAGTTTGCCAATTTTCCATTCGATCGGTACTGTAATGCAGAACAAACTTTCAAACTGGTCTTGCCTTACATGTGAATTTAAGTTTATCATTTCATTTCATTTCAGTGGAACAGTGTAGAGTGACTTTCATGCTGCATTATGCCTTACCGGCAAAAATCACCTTATTGCCAAAATCAGCCATTTCTAGTATTTGGTGACAGGACCTGATTTTGATATAATTATAATAAACAGGTTTTCACGCATGAGGAAAAAGAGCAAAAAAGTTGCTGCTAGTGGCCTTACCTGCAAATGATGATTTATTTTCGTGCATTTGAAAGTTTATTTTCGCATGTAATGTATATACTTGCTTGTTGTGAAATCGAATGCCAAGATTATATTAAACCCTGGTCATTAGACAGGTGTATATATAATAGACTTTCCTCGATAAGTTTAGTAAGCTTTATACTATTAGTCACGAAAGTTAGTTCTTCAAATAGTCTGTGTGCATATCAGTGATAAATATAAAACATCACAGTCAAAAGAAATCAGGGCGCATCTATCGGCTTTTGTTGACTGCAGCTTTCTATTCAACTTTTTTGTTATTTGGTTTTAAAACTTAACCACCATTTTGTTTAGGTGGCAAAAATGGGCACATTGATGGGTGTGTACCTGCCATGTATTCAGAACATATTTGGTGTGATTCTTTTCATTCGATTGTCGTGGATTGTTGGTACTGCTGGTATTACTGGAGCCTTCTTTATAGTCCTCATCTGCTGCTGCTGTGTAAGTATCTTCGTGATTCTCTTGAGGCGGTGTTTGTGATTGTAATGACTTAATAATGGAATAAGTTTCGTGGAGACGGCATGAGGGATGCCTGTTTTTTAACACAAATCAAGTTCTTGAAGACACAAGGCAGCACCAACTGTTCTGAGTACCTCATCTACTGGATCCAGTGCAGAGCCCTGGGAGATTTTGCTGCTTTGAATGCTGTCTTCCCAGACTTCTTAGAATTGGAGGAAGGCAAAGAGGGTCTTGGTATATAGTGAATATAATGGTATATCTGGCAATGTGCTCTGGAAGGAAATACGTGCAAGAAGTCTACATGGAATGGATTAAATTTATTGCTACTGTGTTACCCAAAATTCAATTTGGTATTGAGTTTTTACTGTCGTTAATCAGTACTCAGTTGGCACCTGCATGAAACACTGGTAGTCTATCTTGACAGTGTTCAAGGTAAAAACTTTCTGAATGTTTATGGAGTTTCGATTGCACCATAGAAATATTAGAGAAATTTAAACCTGACCTTCGATACATATAATTATTTGGAAATTTGATGGTTATTGTTGCATAAAGGAAGTGAGCCAATGACCTCTTCTTTGCACATCTTGTTTGTTGCCTAAGAATTTGCATCTTCTGTTTAAGCATCTGGACGTATTTAGTAGTACTAACCACTCGCTGATTGCCACATGGACCCGCTACTTCATATGTCTGTACCGGACGGGACTACAATGTTTGACATAGTAACGGGTCTGTGCGGCAATCAGCGAGTGGTTAGTGTTACTAATTAGTAGTCAGAGCATTGCCTCAACCATCTGGACGTACATTGTGACCAATCCCAAAAATTGGAGAACTGAGACATCGTCAGTGATAGAGAATGTCGTCCATAGATGTCACGGATGGACCACTTTACACATTATAAACTATCTGTTTTCTGGTGCTAATGATATGCAGGGTTGCAGATTTTGATGTGGAAAATGTTCTGGAGAGAAATGTAGCTATAAGATTAAGCTCAAAGGGATTAATTATTTTTAATAGTGGGGTGCTGAGCTGTTACTCATGGTTGAAGGAGATCACATGGGAAATTGAGGCAGTGCGTGTGCATCCAATCGCTCATGCCTCAATGATAAGCCCGTTGGGTATGAAGTTTCTGGTTTATGAATGAATATGTTTTAGTAATCTGCTTTGTTTTATTTATAGACAATGCTCACCGCTATATCAATGAGTGCAATTGCTACTAATGGTGTCGTTCCAGGTGTGTTGGTTTCTATTGTACAGGAGCACTTGTAAGATTTTTGTGGTGCATTCATACTTGGGTATGCTTGTCAAATATCTTCATGATGACGTCCTTGTGAGAAATGATGTCTCTCTTATCACTATGCGTGTGAAGATTTGAATCTCATGTAAAGTATAGCCAATGTATTTGGGTCCCAGTACATTAGAACAACGGAAATTAGGCTTTGTCAGTAAATTGGTAGACGGACCGTGCTCTCTTGTTAGCCCCATCTGAGTGTGACTGAGAGAACCATTCCATGATATGACTGTATTGTTGTCTGCAGTTAGCCTATCTGAGAGTGTCCAAGAGAAAGATATATCTTTCGCAAATCGTCATCATGTAACGCATTGTAGGAGAGCCAGAGAGCACGCTAAAATTTATATTGCCATAAAGCAATGACCTTGTGTCTGTGTAATTATTAATTTTACAGTCAACAGGTAATTAAGTCGACGCTTTTGCCTGGCCGTGTAAATGTTCATTGTGTGTTGATGATTTGCGAAAAGTTTATTGCTTAACTGGCAAAATTGAAGGACAAGCAATTGAAATTTGGCAATTAAATGATTGTAATAAGTTTTGATATACTGCTAGAGATACCGCTGTTTATTGTGGTTGATTTGTTTTTGAGTTTTGTTTTGCAACTTAAACTGGAATTGTGGATTTTGCGCTCAAAGATAAATAAGTTTTGCTAAAAGCTCCTCCACTACATAGCTGATGGTTTCACTAAACATAAAAATAAAGCATGTCTGAACTGCCAAAGTATTATGCAATTAGTTAATTAAAGTTCAGAAGGGTCTGGAGTAATATCTTTTGGAGGATGTTGCATCGTAAGTGTACGCAGACCTTGAGTAGGGAGTTAGATTTCAATCCATAGAAGGTCTTTAATTTCGCGTTTTTGTTTTGATTGGGGCAGAAATTCTTTGGGCTTCCGCATTAGAAACAAAATATTTGTTTCTCTTCATGCCTATTTATTTTTGCGCTTTTTTGGTGATGGGTCCTTCTAATCATTGAGTACTTGGTGTTGTTGTGACTTGCTTATGGTGTCTCTTAGGGCACATTACAACACCGCATGTGAAGCAAGCCTTTCTTGCCAAATTCCCCTGCTACCTTCCAGCTACACATGGCCTGTGAAAATTACATAATCCAAATAGACTGCATAACCCCTCTTATGCTAACTTTGACTTTGATCTACTCTCTCTATCAGCTGGTGGCTCGTATTTCATGATATCACGTGCACTGGGACCTGAGTTTGGTGGTGCTGTCGGTGTCTTATTTTATCTTGGTACAACATTTGCGTCATCTATGTACATACTAGGAGCAATTGAAATTTTATTGGTAAGTTAGTGATGTTGACTTATTGAAGAAAAGTTTTTGAGAATATCATAATGCACGGCTACATAGCATAATGCACAAATTGCTCACTCACTAGATTTATAGCGGTTATAGCCAAGTAAGAATGCTGATTGCTGACTGCAAAGTGATCACTTTCTGAGTACAAGAATTCATTCTAGTTGCCAACGTTATGCATACTTAGCAAATGATAATGATGTATGCACTATTGATGTTGGCTTCCCTGTATGCGTCCATACATTACAGATAAGATCCAGCCTCAGCTGCTGAGGATGGTAACACTGACCACTTTGAAGTACAGTTGAACTTCTAATAGCGGCCACCTCTGAATACTTCTCGAATGCGGCCACCAACTTTCAGTCCCAAGTGTTTCCCGTACGTTTTCACATATAGAGAGAGCCTCCGAAAAGTGGCCACCTCCTGATAAGGTTTAGCGGCTACCTGCCGCCTTTTCAGATGAAAACTAAGGAAGTTCTCCTGTAAAAGCGGCCCCTCAAATTGTTCTGCTTTTCGTCTTAAAACATTTGATGCTTATGCAAAAATTTAGTACTAAAGCATACATTTTATCCTCAAAAAATGATTACTTTGTACAAAAACTGCTTGATTTTACCCGCACCTTGAAGAAATATCCTTATTATGTGTCTTCAATTTTTGTAATGCATCAAAACTTTTTTTAGTAAATCTCTGAATCACTGGCACCTCCCAATAAAGGCCACCTAACCTTGGCCATTAAGTAGCTTCTATTTGAGTAAAAAGTTGGAGAATCGGCTGGAAAAGATGAACCTATTGTTCCTTTATTGATATGCTAGATTAAATGTAAGCTACATTTCATATTTTTTAGAAAGAGAAGGCATGCAGGAATAGCCCGGGATTTACTTGTTCACACCAGGAGTTGGTTTTGCATGACTTCTTTCTCCTCGTCAAAAAAAATGTGATGTGTCGTACTTTGGAAACTGTTGCTCAGTAGCAATCATGAATGGTTTTTCAAGATAATTTGATGATCAGTAAAGCTGAATACATATCTTGAAAAGAGGCATACAATGAAATTATTTTTTTGTTTTTTTTTTTTTGGGGGGGGGGTATTAATGCAGCACTTTGATGTACATAAAACGTTTCGTTCATTAGAAGTTGGCCTAGTGGAGCCTTGCTGATATGCTGCTGGCAACTTTAACTTTTTTGCTAAATATATATTTTTGTTTTAGACATATGTGGCACCAAGCATGTCAATCTTTGGTGATGTCCTGGCTGCTGGAGGTGCTTCATCTTCTGTCATGTTGAATAACATGAGAGTATATGGAACTGGCTTGCTGGTGATCATGGGTCTGCTTGTATTTGTTGGAGTGAAATATGTCAATAAGTGTGCCTCGCTTTTCCTGGCTTGTGTGCTGCTATCCATCCTTGCTATCTTTATTGGGTTCTTCTCTATTCATGCAAGGGACTCACCACTGTATGTATTTTCTGTTAGTTTGATTATCCTAATTGTTCTTTTGTGGGTTATTTTGCCCCTGTCTTTTTTATAGCCTTTTGATGGTAAAATTATTTAATTGGTGTTGAGAATACGATCCAACTAATCATGTTATTACTTGTCCAGCCATCTGTTCTGTTGCGGTTTTAATTAAGAATTCTCTTAGCCATAGACGTCTTGTGTTGCATTTTTCTCTCATGGATCTCCGTCACTCTCCTTTGGTTTTGTTGGCTTGGAAGCAGTGTTCTTTGTGTTACAGATAAGTAAAGAAGATTCTATGTGAGACTTGTGCGTTATGCTTCCTTGTTTGAATAACGAAGCCCTCTCCTTGATAACTATAACTTCAACATGTTTTTGTACAGGTTGGACCTCAGTGGTAGTATATTATGGTGGACATTATTCCTGTATTCATTCTTTGAAGAAAGGAAATAAAGTGTTGACAAGTCCCTGATTATGTTCATGACTTATTTCAGAACTACAACAAAAGAGGTTGTGACGTAAATCGCTAGTCATCAGTGTGCTCGGCATAAATTCCAGTTGCTAGTACAGTTGAGTGACATGAACATGGAACCCAGGAATAAGTCGGAGTATCTGTTAACTGCATGATACTTAAGTAAACATCTAATTTTGCATGAATGGTTGTGGCCAAGAATCAGTGTGGAACAAGTGCGAATCTTTATTTGAACATCATCGCAAAATCAGAGGGAAATAAGGTGATCAGTGATTTTATCATGATGGACATTACACTTCAGGATTTGTGCCCCCACTGGTTCGCAGACGTTTATTTAAAAGTTATTCAAACTTGAATATCTCAACAGCGTACCGTAATGCTTCGATTAAACGCCCTCCTTCTTTTAAATGCCCCCCTCAAATAAACGCCCCCCTCACATAAACGCCCCCCCCCCTTTTCCAGGAGATTTTTCAATAAACGCCCCCTATATTAAGCGGCCCCCTCGAGTAGACGCCCCCCTCTAAAGGGGGCATTTATTACAGATACACTACTATAAAACTACTACCAGCACTACATTATTACTTCATTTTGAGGGCTTTTATTTCTTGTAAGTATATGGAAACATGAAAAAGATGATGTTTATGATGATATTTACATGTAATCTGGTGTATATTTCATTGATATGTCAAGTTTATATGTAAGAAGAAAAGAAGAATTTCATAAAAATGTAATAGATGCTCCCCTCTTTTAAACGTCCCCCTCGGATAGACGCCTCCCTAAAAAGTCCAAAAATTTAATAAAAGCCCCAGGCGTTTAATCGAAGCATTACAGTATATAGCGCCAGTGAAAGATGATAAGTTTATGCATGAGTTATTCATATTTTGGTGTGCCTAGGACCTTAGATATGAAACGAAGATGAAACAAGAATGTTCGGGATCGTTACATTTCAAGGAGATTATATTACATGACTCGGACGACCTACACCAATTGGCTAGCTACCACAAGCTTATTTTATTCATAGCTCTTGCAATGCAGTATCATTTTAACTTGTAGCATGTTACTGTTAGAATCTTCTCACTATTCATGGTGTATAAAAGTAATATGTTGCGCTGTTTGCATTCCTCCTGATGCACCGTATTATATGTCTCTTACATGTTTTCTTCAGGGTATGTTATGTTGGGAATCACCTGGTTGCTCGTTCAGCATATGATCGCTGCAATGTGAATGATACTCAACTACGAAAAACTTATATGGCAACTCCTTCTAGTTATGCATATTTTAACTCTTCAGATGTGCGTCTCGTTAACACAATCCCAGGACTTGTCGGAGGAGTTTTCTCAGGTGAGAATACTTCGCTCAGTGTACATAAGATACATGCGGTAGTTCAACATAGCTATCGTCTGAAAATCTATTCATAAATGTTGTATCTCTCATTTCTTATTAGGAGTGGGAGGATAAAATGTGTTAAGAAATGTGTGGAGATGAGTTTAAGCAGGGAAGAAAGTGCAGTGAGAGGAGCACGGAGTGATATAGGGGTAAGGCTGCATACCGAAAGGAGGAAGACTGATGTTGAGCCCTCTGCACTTTATTCTGTCTTTTAACATTGTTTGGAAAAACCTTCACTTAGGTGCGACTGATCTATGTATCTCACTGAATCTTCCTGATGCTTTGGGACTCTTGTTAGCATAGTTAGTTTTTGCAGCTGACTTGTAGTTATGTGTTTCAAGTCAAGCCCCACTCGGACTCGTTAGTGAGAAATCCTTGAAGATTGAGACACAGGGATTCAGGAATTTCTTAGTTGCTTTGTGCGGAGAGAAGAGCAGCAAGTGTCTTCAGCAATTCCAAGAACCTCCTCATCCGCATCGGAGTTCAACAAATAGTTGATCCATCAAAAAAATGTTACGTTTGAAATATTTTAGCTTTTGCTCAGTGCTCGGTAGCAGGATTTAATGACACGCGGTAACATCAGAATAGAAGCCTGAAATCAAGAAAGAAGTTACGCTGTTATTATGCCTAAATTAAGCTAATGACCTTTAGAGGTGTTGTAACTTGAGATCTAAACTATCTATATGGCTGCTTGTTTTTTAAATGATAACTTAGAAACGTTGTGATCCTCCTGTTTAGTCCAACTTCAACAACAATGACAGCAACAACCAAAAAAAAAAAAGAATTCCATAAAAAAGCTGTCACTCTGGGTCAAAGCTTAAACAGAAAAGGAAAGCTGAATCAATAATTAACCAATCTATCAAGACCATTTTAACACCTTTCAATCCTATGCAATGAAAATATAGATGCAATATTTGTTTTGATGTTTCCGTGCTTTCTTGAAGTGATGGTGCCAATTTTTTTTGACTGTCACAATGTTGAGATAGCAGCTGAGAAAATTCCTGTTAGCATTTTACCAGGAAGCTCTTCCTATCGATTGATTTGATAGGTATGAATTGAATGCAAGTTTACGCACAATTTTAATACAAAATGTAAAGCACTGCATGTTTTTTCTGACTTATTATATGCTTTCTTACTTTCTTTCTAAATTCTAGCCTTGGCATATTGTGTGAGATTTTATGCTGATTAGAAATGTGATAAATTTTACGCAAAAGGCTTTACTTTTGGTTGCCATTTGTATGAGTCTTGATATGATACATGTTTTTCACATCAGTGCATGAAAATCTCTTTGGCATGTTTGTATTGATCCTTGTAGTTCATGATGGTCTTATTGGTTTAGTTACTGAAATCGCTTTGCTTACTGAATTTTGTTTAAAATGACTTTGCCATATTGCGCTTGTTTAGATAATGCAGGAAGTTATTACCGGAAACCTGGGCATGTTCTTCTTGGTGTTGATGGTATAAGTGGTGAAGTGGTTGCTGATATTACTACTTCATTCACAATTCTACTCGCTATATTCTTCCCGTCAGTTACAGGTCAGTATCACCCTTGTGTATAACATGTTTCAGGTATCAAGGTTTTTTGACTCTTGCTTTAGCGAAAAAGTCTTATATAATGGGGTTTGACTGTCTGTCCATCCGTCCATTTGTCCGTCCTTCTGACCGTCACCTCCGCATTTTCCCGGTTAACCTCTCAATGAATTCTTTTCTAGATTTTGGTGTGAGGTGAGAATCTGTAATTGAGAAAAAGTGATGGAGCAGGAACTTTGAAAAAAAATTTTCTTCTGCAATGTCTCGAAAAAATCTGGTTTGACTTTCAGGTGGTAAATTTATGTCTGAAAATGGCTATTTTCAGGTTTTTTTCCTACTATGGCAAAAACGCAAAAACTTTTTGTGTGTTTCTGGCTATTTTTGGGGTGGATCTTGCGGGCAACATAACTTATATTATGACCCGTGACTTAATCTTGGCAATATGTTGGTCAGTGTGCGGGTGGCAATTGATGTCAATAATAACTATTTTCAGGGTTTTTTCAAAATATTTGAATAGCACTTCATCAGTTCTTGTCATTTTTGGTTTGAATCTTATGGCTTATGTCTTATTATTTTCTTTGATTGAAATATCAAGTTTGCAGGAGTTTACTTATTCTGTGACTTGTTTCTTTTTGATTTCTGAAAACAAATTGCTTGCTAAGTTTTGAACCAATTTGGGTCTATTGTATGATGGTTAGCTATAGGTATAATCGCCCACTTTGTGGATGTCATCAACTGGACCAATTGTACATACTGTATATACCCCCTGTTAACACTTAATACTAGTATGCAGACATATCTTTGATTTACAGGCAGTTAATGTTCTCAACAGCAAGAGGAGCAGCTTAGCACTCATTATCACATAATTATACTGTATGTATCTCTATTTCAAAAGCCCGATTTGAGGTACCGTAATTATCTGAAAGAGCGCCCCGGCTTGAATGAGCGCCCCCCTCAAATGAGCGCCCCTCTTGACAGCTGAG